>OY986040.1:80189995-80478674 GCA_963920215.1 Nineta flava
TATATAAACTATATAAATATATAAAATATAAAAATATATAAATATATAATATATAAATATTAAATATATAAATATATAAATATATAATATATAAATATATAAATATATAAATAATATAAATATATAAATATATAAAATATATAAATATAATAAAATATATAAATATATAAATATATAAATATATAAATATATAAATATATAAATATATAAATATATAAATATATAAATACTATAATATATAAATATATAAATATATAAATATATAAATATATAAATATATAAAATATATAAAAATATAAATATATAAATATATAAATATAAATATATAAATATATAAATATATAAATATATAAATAATAAATAATAAATATATAAATATATAAATATAATATATAAATATATAAATATATAAATATATAAATATATAAATATATAAATATATAATATATAAATATATAAATATATAAATATATAACTATATAAATATATAAATATATAATATATAAATATATAAATATATAAATATATAAATATATAAATATATAAATATATAAATATAAAAATATATAAATATATAAATATATAAATATATAAAATACTAATAAATATATAAAATATAAATACTATAAATATATAAATATATAAATATATAAATATATAAATATATAAATATATAATATAATATATAAATATATAAATATATAAATATATAATATATAAATATATAAATATATAAATATATAAATATATAAATATATAAATATATAAATATATAAATATATAAATATATAAATATATAAATATATAAATATATAAATATATAAATATAAAATATATAATATATAAATATATAAATATAAAAATCATAAATATATAAATATATAAATATATAAATATATAAATATATAAATATATAAATATATAAATATATAAATATATAAATATATAAATATATAAATATATAAATAATAAATATCTAAATATATAAATATATAAATATATAAATATATAAATATATAAATATATAAATATATAAATATATAAATATATAAATATATAAATATAAAATATATAAATATATAAATATATAAATATATAAATATATAAATATATAAATATATAAATATATAAATATATAAATATATAAATATATAAATATATAAATATATAAATATATAAATATATAAATATATAATATATAAATATATAAATATATAAATATATAAATATATAAATATATAAATATATAAATATATAAATATATAAATATATAAATATATAAATATATAAATATATAAAATATAAAATATATAAATATATAAATATATAAATATATAAATATATAAATATATAATATATAAAATATATAAATATATAAATATATAAATATATAAATATATAAATATATAAATATATAAATCTATAAATATATAAATATATAAATATATAAATATATAAATATATAAATATATAAATATATAATATATAAATATATAAATATATAAATATATAAATATATAAATATATAAATATATAAATATATAAATATATAAATATATAAAAATATAAAATATATAAATATATAAATATATAAATATATAAATATATAAATATAAAAATATAAAATATATAAATATATAAATATATAAATATATAAATATATAAATATATAAATATATAAAATATATAAATATATAAAAATATAAATATATAAATAATATAAATATATAAATATATAAATATATAAATATATAAATATATAAATATATAAATATATAAATATATAAATATATAAATATATAAATATATAAAATATAAATATATAAATATATAATATATAAATATATAAATATATAAATATATAAATATATAAATATATAAATATATAAATATATAATATATAAATATATAAATATATAAATAATAAATATATAAATATATAAATATATAAATATATAAATATATAAATATATAAATATATAAATATATAAATATATAAATATATAAATATATAATATATAAAAAATATAAATATATAAATATATAAATATATAAATATATAAATATATAAATATATAAATATATAAATATAATAAATATATAAATCTATAAATATATAAATATATAAATATATAAATATAAATATATAAATATATAAATAATATAATATATAAATATATAAATATATAAATATATAAAAATATAAATATATAAATATATAAATATATAAATATATAAATATATAAATATATAAAATATAAATATATAAATATATAAATATAATAAATATATAAATATATAAATATATAAATATATAAATATTAAATATATAAATATATAAAAATATAAATATATAAATATATAAATATATAAATATATAAATATATAAATATATAAATATATAAATATATAAATATATAAATATATAAATATATAAATATATAAATATATAAATATATAAATATATAAATAATATAAAATATATAAATATATAAATATATAAATATATAAATATATAAATATATAAATATATAAATATATAAATATATAAATATATAAATAAATAAATATATAAATATATAAATATATAAAATATATAAATATATAAATATATAATATATAAAATATAAAATATATAAATATTAAATATATAAATATACTAAATATATAAATATATAAATATATAAATATATAAAATATAAATATATAAATATATTAAATATATAAATATATAAATATATAAATATATAAATATATAAATATATAAATATATAAATATATAAATATATAAATATATAAATATATAAATATAAATATATAAATATAAATATATAAATATATAAATATATAAATATATAAATATATAAATATATAAATATAAATATATAAATATATAAATATATAAATATATAAATATATAAATATATAAATATAAAATATATAAATATATAAATATATAAATATATAAATATATAAATATATAAATATATAAATATATAAATATATAAATATATAAATATATAAATATATAAATATATAAATATATAATATATAAATATATAAATATATAAATATATAAATATATAAATATATAAATATATAAAATATATATAAATATATAAATATATAATATATAAATATAAAATATATAAATATATAAATATATAAATATATAAATATATAAATATAAAAATATATAAATATATAAATATATAAATATATAAATATATAAAAATATATAAATATATAAATATATAAATATATACATATATAAATATATAAATATATAAATATATAAATATATAAATATATAAATATATAAATATATAAATATAATAATATATAAAATATATAAATATAAAATATATAAATATATAAATATATAAATATATAAATATATAAATATATAAAATATATAATATATAAATATATAAAATAATATAAATATATAAATATATAAAATATATAAATATATAAATAATATAAATATATAAATATAAACTATATAAATATATAAATATATAATATATAAATATATAAATATATAAAATATAAATATATAATATATAAATATATAAATATATAAATATATAAATAAATATATAAAATATATAAATATAATAAATATATAAATATATAAATATATAAATATATAAATATATAAATATATAAATATATAAATATATAAAATATATAAATATATAAATATATAAATATATAATATATAAATATATAAATATATAAATATATAAATATATAAATATATAAATATATAAATATATAAATATATAAATATATAAATATATAAATATAAATATATAAATATATAAATATATAAATATATAAATATATAAATATAATAATATATATATAAATATAAATAATAATATATAAATATATAAATATATAAATATATAAATATAAATATATAAATATATAAATATATAAATATATACAATATATAAATATAAATAAATAAATATATAAATATATAAATATATAAATATATAAATATATAAATATATAAATAATAAATATATAAATATATAAATATATAAATATATAAATATATAAATATATAAATATATAAATATATAAATATATAAATATATAAATATATAAATATATAAATATATAAATATAATAAAAATATAAATATATAAATATATAAATATATAAATATATAAATATATAAATATAATAAATATATAAATATATAAATATATAAATATAAATATATAAATATATAAATATATAAATATATAAATATATAAATATATAAATAATAAATATATAATATATAAAATATATAAATATATAAATATATAAATATATAAATATATAAATATATAAATATATAATATATAAATATATAAATATATAAATATATAAATATATAAATATAAATATATAAATATATAAATATATAAATATATAAATATATAAATTATAATAATATAAAATATATAAATATATAAATATATAATATATAAATATATAAATATATAAATATATAAATATATAAATATATAAATATATATAAATATATAAATATATAAAATATATAAATATATAAATATATAAATATATAAATATATAAATATATAAATATATAAATATATAAATATATAAATATATAAATATATAAATATATAAATATATAAAATATATAAATATATAAAATAATAAATATATAAATATAATAAATATATAAAAATATAAATATATAAATATATAAATACTATAAATATATAAATATAAAAATATATAAATATAAAATATATAAATATATAAATATATAAATATATAAATATATAAATATATAAATATATAAATATATAAATATATTAAAAATATATAAATATAAAATATATAAATATAAAAATATATAAATATATAAATATATAAATATATAAATATATAAATATATAAATATATAAATAATATAAATATATAAATATATAAATATATAAATATATAAATATATAAAATATATAAATATATAAATATATAAATATATAAATATAAATATATAAATATATAAATATATAAATATATAATATATAAATATATAAATATATAAATATATAAATATATAAATATATAAATATATAAATATAAAATATAAATATATAAATATATAATATATAAATATATAAATATATAAATATATAAATATATAAATATATAAATATATAAATATATAAATATATAAATATATAAATATATAAATATATAATATATAAATATTAATATATAAATATATAACTATATAAATAATAAATATATAAATATATAAATATATAAATATATAAATATATAAATATATAAATATATAAATATATAAATATATAATATATAAATATAAATATATAAATATATAAATATATAAATATATAAATATATAAATATATAAATATATAAATATATAAATATATAAATATATAAATATATAAATATATAAATATATAAATATATAAATATATAAATTATAAATATATAAATATATAAATATATAAATAAATAAATATATAAATATATAATATATAATATAAATATATAAATATATAAATATATAAATATATAAATATATAAAAATATAAATATATAAATATATAAATATATAATATATAAAATATAAATATATAAATATATAAATATATAAAATATATAAATATATAAATTATAAATATATAAATATATAAATATATAAATATATAAATATAAAATATATAAATATATAATATATAAATATATAAATATATAAATATATAAATATATAAATATATAATATAATATAAATATATAAATATATAAATATATAAATATATAAATATATAAATATATAAATATATAAATATATAAATATAATAAATATATAAATATATAAATATATAAATATATAAATATATAAATATATAATATATAAATATATAAATATATAAATATATAAATATATAAATATATAAATATATAAATATATAAATATATAAATATATAAATATATAAATATATAAATATAAATATATAAATATATAAATATATAATATATAAATATATAAATATATAAATATATAATATATAAATATATAAATATATAAATATATAAATATATAAATATATAAATATATAAATATATAAATATATAAATATATAAATATATAAATATATAAATATATAAATATATAAATATATAATATATAAAATATAATATATAATATATAAATATATAAATAAATAAATATATAATATATAAATATATAAATATATAAATATATAAATATATAAATATATAAATATATAAATATATAAATATATAAATATATAAATATATAAATATATAAATATATAAATATATAAATATATAAATAATATAAATATATAAATATATAAATATATAAATATATAAATATATAAATATATAAATATAAATATATAAATATATAAATATATAAATATATAAATATATAAATATATAAATATATAAATATATAAATATATAAATATATAAATATATAAATATATAAATAAATAAAAATATAAATATTAAATATATAAATATATAAATATAATATATAATATATAAATATATAAATATATAAATATTAAATATATAAATATATAAATATATAAATATAATAATATATAAATATATAAATATATAAATATAAATATATAAATATATAAATATATAAATATATAAATATATAAATATATAAATATATAAATATATAAATATATAAATATATAAATATATAAATATATAATATATAAATATATAAATATATAAATATAAATATATAAATATATAATATATAAATATATAAATATATAAATATATAAATATATAAATATATAAATATATAAATATATAAATATATAAATATATAAATATATAAATATATAAATATATAAATATATAAATATATAAATATATAAATATATAATATATAAATATATAAATATATAAATATATAAATATATAATATATAAATATATAAATATATAAATATATAAATATATAAATATATAAATATATAAATATATAAATATATAAATATATAAATATATAAATATATAAATATATAAATATAAATATATAAATATATAAATATATAAATATATAAATATATAAATATAAATATATAAATATATAAATATATAAATATATAAATATATAAATATATAAATATATAAATATATAATATATAAATATATAAATATATAAATATATAAATATATAAATATATAATATATAAATATATAATATATAAATATATAAATATATAAATATATAAATATATAAATATATAATATATAAATATATAAATATATAAATATATAAATATATAAATATAATATAAAATATATAAATATATAAATATATAAATATATAAATATATAAATATATAAATATATAAATATATAAATATATAAATATATAAATATATAAATATATAAATATATAAATATATAAATATATAATATATAAATATATAAATATATAAATATATAAATATATAAATATATAAATATATAAATATATAAATATATAAATATATAAATATATAAATATATAAATATATAAATATATAAATATATAAATATATAAATATATAAATATATATAAATATATAAATATATAAATATATAAATATATAAATATATAAATATATAAATATATAAATATATAAATATATAAATATATAAATATATAAATATATAAATATATAAATATATAAATATATAAATATATAAATATTAAATATATAAATATATAAATATATAAATATATAAATATATAAATATATAAATATATAAATAATAAATATATAAATATATAAATATATAAATATATAAATATATAAATATATAAATATATAAATATATAAATATATAAATATATAAATATATAAATATATAAATATATAAATATATATAAATATATAAATATATAAATATATAAATATATAAATATATAAATATATAAATATATAAATATATAAATATATAAATATATAAATATATAATATATAAATATATAAATATATAAATATATAAATATATAAATATATAAATATATAAATATATAAATATATAAATATTATAATATATAAATATATAAATATATAAATATATAAATATATAAATATATAAATATATAAATATATAAATATATAAATATATAAATATATAAATATATAAATATTAAATATATAAATATATAAATATATAAATATAAAATATATAAATATATAAATATATAAATATATAAATATATAAATATATAAATATATAAATATATAAATATATAAATATATAAATATAAAATATATAAATATATAAATATATAAATATATAAATATATAAATATATAAATATATAAATATATAAATATATAAATATATAAATATATAAATATATAAATATATAAATATATAAATATATAAATATATAAATAAAATATATAAATATATAAATATATAAATATATAAATATATAAATATATAAATATATAAATATATAATATATAAATATATAAATATATAAATATATAAAATATAAATATATAAATATATAAATATATAAATATATAATATATAAATATATAAATATATAAATATATAATATATAATATATAAATATATAAATATATAAATATATAAATATATAAATATATAAATATATAAAATATAAATATATAAATATATAAATATATAATATATAAAATATAAATATATAAATATATAAATATATAAATATATAAATATATAAATATATAAATATATAAATATATAAATATATAAATATATAAATATATAAATATATAAATATATAAATATATAAATATATAAATATATAAATATATAAATATATAAATATATAAAATATATAAATAATATAAATATATAAATATATAAATATATAATATATAAATATATAAATATATAAATATATAAATATATAAATATATAAATATATAATATATAAATATATAAATATAAATATAAATATATAAATATATAAATATATAATATATAAATATATAAAATATATAAATATATAATATAAATATATAAATATATAAATATAAATATAATATATAAATATATAAATATATAATATATAAAATATATAAATATATAAATATATAATATAAAATATATAAATATATAAATATATAAATATATAAATATATAAATATAAATATATAAATATATAAATATATAAATATATAATATATAAAATATAAAATATAAATATATAAATATATAAATATATAAATATATAAATATATAAATATATAAATATATAAATATATAAATATATAAATATATAATATAAATATATAAATATATAAATATATAAATATATAATATATAAATATATAAATATATAAATATATAAATATATAAAATATATAAATATATAAATATATAAATATATAATATATAAATATATAAATATATAAATATATAAATATATAAATATATAAATATATAAAATATATAAATATATAATATATAAATATATAATATATAAATATATAAATATATAAATATATAAATATATAAATATATAAATATATAAATATATAAATATATAAATATATAAATATATAAATAATATAAATATATAAATATATAAATATATAAATATATAATATAAAATATATAAATATATAAATATATAAAATATATAAATATATAAATATATAAATATATAAATATATAAATATATAAATATATAATATATAAATATATAAATATATAAATATATAAATATATAAAATATAAATATATAAATATATAAATATATAAAATATATAAATATATAAATATATAAATATATAAATATATAAATATATAAATATATAAATATATAAATATATAAATATATAAATATATAAATATATAAATATATAAATATATAAATATATAAATATATAAATATATAAATATATAAATATATAAATATATAAATATATAAATATATAAATATATAAATATATAAATATATAAATATATAAATATATAAATATATAAATATATAAATATATAAATATATAAATATATAAATATATAAATATATAAATATATAAATATATAAATATATAAATATATAAATATATAAATATATAAATATATAAATATATAAATATATAAATATATAAATATATAAATATATAAATATATAAATATATAAATATATAAATATATAAATATATAAATATATAAATATATAAATATATAAATATATAAATATATAAATATATAAATATATAAATATATAAATATATAAATATATAAATATATAAATATATAAATATATAAATATATAAATATATAAATATATAAATATATAAATATATAAATATATAAATATATAAATATATAAATATATAAATATATAAATATATAAATATATAAATATATAAATATATAAATATATAAATATATAAATATATAAATATATAAATATATAAATATATAAATATATAAATATATAAATATATAAATATATAAATATATAAATATATAAATATATAAATATATAAATATATAAATATATAAATATATAAATATATAAATATATAAATATATAAATATATAAATATATAAATATATAAATATATAAATATATAAATATATAAATATATAAATATATAAATATATAAATATATAAATATATAAATATATAAATATATAAATATATAAATATATAAATATATAAATATATAAATATATAAATATATAAATATATAAATATATAAATATATAAATATATAAATATATAAATATATAAATATATAAATATATAAATATATAAATATATAAATATATAAATATATAAATATATAAATATATAAATATATAAATATATAAATATATAAATATATAAATATATAAATATATAAATATATAAATATATAAATATATAAATATATAAATATATAAATATATAAATATATAAATATATAAATATATAAATATATAAATATATAAATATATAAATATATAAATATATAAATATATAAATATATAAATATATAAATATATAAATATATAAATATATAAATATATAAATATATAAATATATAAATATATAAATATATAAATATATAAATATATAAATATATAAATATATAAATATATAAATATATAAATATATAAATATATAAATATATAAATATATAAATATATAAATATATAAATATATAAATATATAAATATATAAATATATAAATATATAAATATATAAATATATAAATATATAAATATATAAATATATAAATATATAAATATATAAATATATAAATATATAAATATATAAATATATAAATATATAAATATATAAATATATAAATATATAAATATATAAATATATAAATATATAAATATATAAATATATAAATATATAAATATAAATATATAAATATATAAATATATAAATATATAAATATATAAATATATAAATATATAAATATATAAATATATAAATATATAAATATATAAATATATAAATATATAAATATATAAATATATAAATATATAAATATATAAATATATAAATATATAAATATATAAATATATAAATATATAAATATATAAATATATAAATATATAAATATATAAATATATAAATATATAAATATATAAATATATAAATATATAAATATATAAATATATAAATATATAAATATATAAATATATAAATATATAAATATATAAATATATAAATATATAAATATATAAATATATAAATATATAAATATATAAATATATAAATATATAAATATATAAATATATAAATATATAAATATATAAATATATAAATATATAAATATATAAATATATAAATATATAAATATATAAATATATAAATATATAAATATATAAATATATAAATATATAAATATATAAATATATAAATATATAAATATATAAATATATAAATATATAAATTAATAAATATATAAATATATAAATATATAAATATATAAATATATAAATATATAAATTAATAAATATATAAATATATAAATATATAAATATATAAATATATAAATATATAAATATATAAATATATAAATATATAAATATATAAATATATAAATATATAAATATATAAATATATAAATTAATAAATATATAAATATATAAATATATAAATATATAAATATATAAATTAATAAATATATAAATTATATAAATATATAAATATATAAATATATAAATATATAAATATATAAATTAATAAATTAATAAATATATAAATATATAAATATATAAATATATAAATATATAAATTAATAAATATATAAATATATAAATATATAAATATATAAATATATAAATTAATAAATATATAAATATATAAATATATAAATATATAAATATATATAAATATATAAATATATAAATATATAAATATATAAATATATAAATTAATAAATATATAAATATATAAATATATAAATATATAAATATATAAATATATAAATATATAAATATATAAATATATAAATATATAAATATATAAATATATAAATATATAAATATATAAATATATAAATATATAAATATATAAATATATAAATATATAAATATATAAATATATAAATATATAAATATATAAATATATAAATATATAAATATATAAATATATAAATATATAAATATATAAATATATAAATATATAAATATATAAATATATAAATATATAAATATATAAATATATAAATATATAAATATATAAATATATAAATATATAAATATATAAATATATAAATATATAAATATATAAATATATAAATATATAAATATATAAATATATAAATATATAAATATATAAATATATAAATATATAAATATATAAATATATAAATATATAAATATATAAATATATAAATATATAAATATATAAATATATAAATATATAAATATATAAATATATAAATATATAAATATATAAATATATAAATATATAAATATATAAATATATAAATATATAAATATATAAATATATAAATATATAAATATATAAATATATAAATATATAAATATATAAATATATAAATATATAAATATATAAATATATAAATATATAAATATATAAATATATAAATATATAAATATATAAATATATAAATATATAAATATATAAATATATAAATATATAAATATATAAATATATAAATATATAAATATATAAATATATAAATATATAAATATATAAATATATAAATATATAAATATATAAATATATAAATATATAAATATATAAATATATAAATATATAAATATATAAATATATAAATATATAAATATATAAATATATAAATATATAAATATATAAATATATAAATATATAAATATATAAATATATAAATATATAAATATATAAATATATAAATATATAAATATATAAATATATAAATATATAAATATATAAATATATAAATATATAAATATATAAATATATAAATATATAAATATATAAATATATAAATATATAAATATATAAATATATAAATATATAAATATATAAATATATAAATATATAAATATATAAATATATAAATATATAAATATATAAATATATAAATATATAAATATATAAATATATAAATATATAAATATATAAATATATAAATATATAAATATATAAATATATAAATATATAAATATATAAATATATAAATATATAAATATATAAATATATAAATATATAAATATATAAATATATAAATATATAAATATATAAATATATAAATATATAAATATATAAATATATAAATATATAAATATATAAATATATAAATATATAAATATATAAATATATAAATATATAAATATATAAATATATAAATATATAAATATATAAATATATAAATATATAAATATATAAATATATAAATATATAAATATATAAATATATAAATATATAAATATATAAATATATAAATATATAAATATATAAATATATAAATATATAAATATATAAATATATAAATATATAAATATATAAATATATAAATATATAAATATATAAATATATAAATATATAAATATATAAATATATAAATATATAAATATATAAATATATAAATATATAAATATATAAATATATAAATATATAAATATATAAATATATAAATATATAAATATATAAATATATAAATATATAAATATATAAATATATAAATATATAAATATATAAATATATAAATATATAAATATATAAATATATAAATATATAAATATATAAATATATAAATATATAAATATATAAATATATAAATATATAAATATATAAATATATAAATATATAAATATATAAATATATAAATATATAAATATATAAATATATAAATATATAAATATATAAATATATAAATATATAAATATATAAATATATAAATATATAAATATATAAATATAATAAATATATAAATATATAAATATATAAATATATAAATATATAAATATATAAATATATAAATATATAAATATATAAATATATAAATATATAAATATATAAATATATAAATATATAAATATATAAATATATAAATATATAAATATATAAATATAATAAATATATAAATATATAAATATATAAATATATAAATATATAAATATATAAATATATAAATATATAAATATATAAATATATAAATATATAAATATATAAATATATAAATATATAAATATATAAATATATAAATATATAAATATATAAATATATAAATATATAAATATATAAATATATAAATATATAAATATATAAATATAATAAATATATAAATATAATAAATATATAAATATATAAATATATAAATATATAAATATATAAATATATAAATATATAAATATATAAATATATAAATATATAAATATATAAATATATAAATATATAAATATATAAATATATAAATATATAAATATATAAATATATAAATATATAAATATATAAATATATAAATATATAAATATATAAATATATAAATATATAAATATATAAATATATAAATATATAAATTAATAAATATATAAATATATAAATATATAAATATATAAATATATAAATTAATAAATATATAAATATATAAATATATAAATATATAAATATATAAATATATAAATTAATAAATATATAAATATATAAATATATAAATATATAAATATATAAATTAATAAATATATAAATATATAAATATATAAATATATAAATATATAAATTAATAAATATATAAATATATAAATATATAAATATATAAATATATAAATATATAAATATATAAATATATAAATATATAAATATATAAATATATAAATAATAAATATATAAATATATAAATATATAAATATATAAATATATAAATATATAAATATATAAATATATAAATATATAAATATATAAATATATAAATATATAAATATATAAATATATAAATATATAAATATATAAATATATAAATATATAAATATATAAATATATAAATATATAAATATATAAATATATAAATATATAAATATATAAATATATAAATATATAAATATATAAATATATAAATATATAAATATATAAATATATAAATATATAAATATATAAATATATAAATATATAAATATATAAATATATAAATATATAAATATATAAATATATAAATATATAAATATATAAATATATAAATATATAAATATATAAATATATAAATATATAAATATATAAATATATAAATATATAAATATATAAATATATAAATATATAAATATATAAATATATAAATATATAAATATATAAATATATAAATATATAAATATATAAATATATAAATATATAAATATATAAATATATAAATATATAAATATATAAATATATAAATATATAAATATATAAATATATAAATATATAAATATATAAATATATAAATATATAAATATATAAATATATAAATATATAAATATATAAATATATAAATATATAAATATATAAATATATAAATATATAAATATATAAATATATAAATATATAAATATATAAATATATAAATATATAAATATATAAATATATAAATATATAAATATATAAATATATAAATATATAAATATATAAATATATAAATATATAAATATATAAATATATAAATATATAAATATATAAATATATAAATATATAAATATATAAATATATAAATATATAAATATATAAATATATAAATATATAAATATATAAATATATAAATATATAAATATATAAATATATAAATATATAAATATATAAATATATAAATATATAAATATATAAATATATAAATATATAAATATATAAATATATAAATATATAAATATATAAATATATAAATATATAAATATATAAATATATAAATATATAAATATATAAATATATAAATATATAAATATATAAATATATAAATATATAAATATATAAATATATAAATTGTTGTAATGAAAATTATTAAGAATAATTTTTTTTTGATTCAACACACATTTTAATTATGAAAGTAAAATATTAAGAAAAATATTTAACAAAATAATATTTTTCTCCTTAGAAAAAAAAGGAGTTTTTTTGAAAGTACAAAAGGAAAATAATATAGCTCGATTTATTTTTTTTCTTAAACAAAGTTTTTTTTTTAAGTCGAAAAATGATAATTAGATTAATAGATACTTTTGATTTAAAGTTTAGAAAGAAAAAATCAAAAATTGAAAAAAATTATTGCATATAATTTAATTTAAGAGAATCAAAAGTTATACAAATTGAATGTTTTACAAAATAACATAAACAGATCACAAATAAATAATTTTGTAAAAACAAGACAATTTTTGTAAACAGACGTAAGCTAGCTTACAGTTATGAATGTATCATACAATTTGTGTATAGATTTTAAATTGACACTGGCCCGGTGCTTAAGTCTCTGCTTAAATATCAACCAAGCGGGGTATGACTATGGGTCAAACCCAGGGAGAGGTATAATTTTTAATTAATTTTATAAATAATCTGAACACTCCGACTACGTCCATGGGTGTTGATATACTAAAATATTCTAGAAGCCTCCATGCAAAAATATATTGTCAAAAACAAAATATTTATTCAAAAAAACAATAATATTCTAGAACGACCCATGGTGGGTATATAAACCGTGACCAGTGTCGATTCAAATCAGTTTTTAAATCGGCCATTGTGCGATTCGTTCAGAGTTTGAAATCGATCATTGTGCGATCAGTATAAAAGTTTAATATCAAGTATTGTCTGTTACTATCAAAGTTTAATATCGATTGTTGTTCAATTCAGATCAAAGTATAAGTTGGAATTTGTACAAGTAATTTGATCAAGTAATTCGAAATTTAACATTGTGTGAAAAAGAATTAAAATAATTGTTGAAAAAGAAATTGGATAATCATTTTCTTTTTAAAGCAATAAAATCAGGTTTTTTTTTTTGTTTCGTAAAAACTTGTGTTTAATTTAATTTTTTTTTCTTTTCTTTAAACAAAAACGTGCGTGTTGTTCCAATTACAAAATATTTAGTAATATCGTTTACTAATATATTTTTTTTGTTTTGTCGAGTATCGGAATCATTGCAGGTTCGGGCAGTGCTCCTTTGAGGATAAAGAGAGCCAGGATACCGCGACAAGTGGCGACCGTGACAGGACCAGGAGACGTACGGAAGAAGAAAAGAATTACAATGGCAAGCCGCAGCATTCCCATGCCACGTCTGCGTGAGATGATGGAGGCCGAGGGGCTGGACAGCACTGGCACAAGAGAGGTCTTACAGGCAAGATGGGAGGAGCACCAATCTAGACAACAAGGAACACCAACTTCAAGGACTCAAGGACCAGCCAACCCCACATCAGAACTACGTAGAAGTGTGGTTTCCGATCCGGAGGAGCCAGCTGCAGCAAGCATGGAGAAGATGCTCGCAGCATTGATGACAAAGCTTAACAACATGGACAAGACAATGGGCGAACGACTTCAAGAATCTAATGAAAAATCGGCCAACAAACTGGAAGAGATGAGCAACCAACTTCAAGGATCTGAAGCAAGAATGAGCAACCAACTTCAAGAGTCCGAAGAGAGGATGACAAATCGACTTCAGGAATCTGAAGAAAGAGTGGGCGAACAGACATTAAGTATAATGCAACAAGTCCAACAAGAGCTGAAAGAGGACTTGTCGGAGCGAATGGAGAACATAAGAGAAGTGTGCGTACGACGTATCAGCCAAATAAGCACTGACGTCGAGGCTGTGAAAGCTGAGATCACGAACATCCAAGCCGATGTCGCTGTAACCCGCACACAAATCGATGGCATAAAAAGCAACGTAACCACACGACTTGATGGCATGGAAACGAAAATGAATGAACAATACAATAAAGTCGTGGATGACATCATACGGATCGAAGAGCGGCAGACACAACAACTGCGCGACATGCGTATTGATCCGCAAGAAGTTAATACAGTCATTCGCTCCGCCACATTGGACACAACGACGCTTCTGTCCATCATGCCGGAGTTCAGTGGTAGACCGGCTGAAGATCCAGTTGTTTTTTTGAACAGAGCAACGACATTACTGCGACAAACGCATCTGCCCGTAGACTGTTGGATTGAGATGGTCACAAAAAAATTAACAGGACCAGCCAGAGATTGGGCATTGATGAATCGTGGGTTGGGCTACACCTTCGATGAGTGGAAATGGCAACTGGAGAGTTTCTTCAACAGTATAGGAAGGAAAGCCAAAGCCGAACTGGAATTGATGACAGTTTCCCAACCCACAGGATTGAAGACAGAAGCGTTCGTCAACATGAAGGTGCAGCTATTCAGAAGAGTGCACGCCGACAGAAATATAGATGACGTGGTGCCGATCATATTAAATTTACTACGCGACAACATACGTCCACTAGTAAAAATTTCGAATCCAAGATCGGTGGACGAGTTACGCACCACAGTTCGAACACTGGACGAAGAGCCAGGATCAATGAAGGAGGAAATTGGTTCTGGGGTACACATTAACCTCCACAAAGACGCACAACATCGGCGTGAACACAAACAATTACCGGTTCATTTGACAGCAATGGAGACCAAGAACTCACACCAGAATGGGCCAATTGTGGAAGTTGATGTGCGTGGAAGATCAATATTGGCACTGATCGATAGTCAAGCATCACACAATTTTATCAGCGAAGAATTGGCAAGAAGTATTGGAAAATGGCACCCTGTCAGAGATAGTGCAGGGAGTGGAGCCACAAGCAATAATACTTTCAGAATTCTTGGAAAAATGTGCATGGATGTGATGATATCAAGAATGAAGTTCAATGTTGAAGTAATGGTTGTACCTGGCCTACGGAACCACTTAATACTTGGTCATGAATTTTTAACAAAAAATGGTGTGAGCATCGATTACCGGAGTGGAATAATTTACTTGGGGTGTGATGAGAGAGTCCGCATTGCATGGAGAAAACCAGATGGAGCCCAAAGAGAAGTGGCAACAATTAACAATGCATTGGGCGAGTTACAAATTAAACTCCTTGAGAACCAAGAGCAGTTAAAAGATGTCATTCGGCGACATCCCAGCGTTTTCGGCAAAGTTGGAAGGACAAAAACAATCACACACAAGATTGAGATCACGAAGAATTCCCCCATCAAATTACGACCATACCCGTACAATAATGAGAAGCAACGGGTATTAGAAGAGATGATTGAAGAGATGGAAGGCGATGGCATTATAGAACCATCCACATCGCCTTGGGCCGCACCCGTCGTATTGCCGAAGAAGAAAGATGGAACTTTTCGATTGTGCGTCGACTATAGAAAGTTGAACGATATTACAAAGAGCAATGCGTTTCCGATTCCAGATCTGCAAGAGATGTTGAGAAAAGTCAATGGAGCAAAAATATTTTCTACATTGGATCTTCAGACTGGTTATTGGCAAATTGAGATGGAGCCACAATCGAAAGAATACACAGCATTTACCACCCCAAGAGGTCTCTATCAATTTCGCGTCATGCCGTTTGGATTGAAGAATGCGCCAGCTACGTTCCAGAGTTTAATGAACGAAGTACTATCTGGATACATCGAAGATTTCTGTCAAGTTTACCTGGATGACATATTAATCTACAGTCGATCAGTCAAGGAACATTTACATCACCTGGATCTTGTACTTGAAAGACTAGAACAACATGGATTAACTTGTAAACCAAGCAAATGTGTCATTGGCAGCAACAAAGTCAAATACCTGGGACATATTTTGAGCGAAGACGGCATTGACAGAGAGGAAGAGAAGAATGAAGCTATCAGCAATCACCCTGTACCAAGAACAAGAAGACAACTACGACAATTTTTGGGATTATGTGGTTGGTACAGGAGCTTCGTGAAGAACTACGAAGATATAGCTGCACCTCTGAGCGAAATGCTCAAGAAGAACACAAAGTGGCGCTGGCTAACATTGCATCAGAAGGCGTTCGAAAATCTGAAATCATCGATTGTGAATGCACCGAAACTAGCACATCCAGATTTTAAGAAGACGTTTTGTTTAAACACGGATGCTAGTGACGTCGGATTGGGTGCAATATTATTTCAAATGGAAGATGATGGCAAGACAAGACGAATAATAAACTACGCCAGCAAGAAACTTGGACCCACAGAAAGAAAGTACGCCACGACAGAAAAGGAATGTCTCTCGATAATCTGGGCATTGAGGAAGTTTCGAGGATATCTGGAAGGAAGACACTTCAAATTATATACAGATCATGCAGCGCTTCAATGGCTGAACAAAACCAAGGATAGTCGAGCCAAATTGACAAGATGGGCATTGACATTGGGAGCCTATGATTTTGAGATAATTCACGTCCCCGGAAAATATAATCAAGCCGCCGACTCCTTGTCCAGACAACCACAGGGCAAGGCAGAAGATGAAGAAGTGGAGGACATTCCAGAGTGGGTGATTGAAAAGAGGGCAAAAACACCGATAACCCTCAACGTAATTGAAGTGGAAACACCCACACTTGATGATATTCGACGATGGCAAGATGAAGATCGAGATGTGACGGCCATCAGAAGATACATCATTGATAACACAAGTCCACTGAGAAGCAATCTACGTCGACGAGTGGACAGAACAAGAGCTAATTACACCGTAGCTGACGGGATCCTCTGGTACCATAGTCAACAGATGGTACAAGAAGTGCCAGTGGTTCCCGAAGAACGCCGACTTGGTTTTCTGAGAAGATATCACGATAGTGATGAAGCAGCACACCCTGGATGGAGAGAAACGTATCGTCAGATCCGTAACCGTGTGTATTGGTATGGGATGCAAGATGACATACGCAGATATGTAAAAGGGTGTGACACGTGTGCTAGAGTAAAGCCACTGAATAAGAAACCAAGTACAGCAATGAGAAGTCGAAGACCTACTTCACCATGGGAGGTAGTCAGCATCGACTTGATGGGTCCATACCCACGCACATCACGTGGAAAAACAAATATATTGGTTGTGACGGATCTTTTCACTAGATGGATCGAAGCATTTCCATTGGGGGCCACGTCGACCTCGAAGATAGCCCAAGTACTGAAAGACGAAGTATTTAGTCGTTATGGATATCCAAGAGCAGTACTAAGTGATAATGGTCCCCAGTTCAGATCAAAAGAATGGAAAGCAGTGAACAAAGATTGGAACACAGAGATATGGACAACACCAATATATCATCCAAGAGCCAACCCCACGGAAAGACAGAACCAGGAGTTGAAGAAGTTGTTACGATTACATTTGTTGGATCAAGAACATAAAAACTGGGATCAACAACTGCACAAATCATTATTTGCAATACGCAACAGAGCAAACAGAACAACTGGTTTTTCGCCCGCCAAATTGTTACTGGGGGCTGAGATGAAGAAGCCTGGGGATTGGCAAATACAAACAGCTGAAGAGCCTCAAGATATTGAAGATTGGGCCAACGAGAGAAGCCAAGGACGTCAACAGAATGTTGAGATAGCTCGGCAAACAATATTGGCCAATGCCGAAGAAAATGACCAAGTGGAAACAGGACTCAGTTATCAACCTGGAGAGTCCGTCTGGATGCGAAATCAAGTACTCAGCAGTAAGGTGGAGGGTGTCCATAGTGGATTGGCACCGAAGTGGAAAGGGCCTTACAGAGTGCTGAGGAGTTTACCAGCTGGAATATATGTTGTGGATACAGTGCCTCCCACGAAGATACATGGAGGTCTCTTGAAGCCGGCCAGTGCAAGGACCGCCGCCAATGGGAATCTGGGAAGATTGAGTGTGGGGAACGAGGTGTCCGGCCAACTACTTCCAGATCGATTGGGGGGTCAGAGGCATGGAGGTGATGGAAGACGACGGGATGTACCAAGTGTGGACGAGCCAGAGGCCAGAGCATTAGAGCCAGGGTACAACTTGCGGCCCAGACGACCGGCAATCAACAACAGGCGCCGTTGATGAAGAGTGAAGAACTAACGTGTACGTACGCTTTTAAGTTATGCTAGCTAGCTAAATGTACAAGTACAATTCAAATAGTTCTTAAGTCAAAAAAATTGGTCGACCAAATATAATAAGCAAATTAGAAAATGTGTGTTGGAATCTAGAGGGGGAGATTTTGTTGTAATGAAAATTATTAAGAATAATTTTTTTTTGATTCAACACACATTTTAATTATGAAAGTAAAATATTAAGAAAAATATTTAACAAAATAATATTTTTCTCCTTAGAAAAAAAAGGAGTTTTTTTGAAAGTACAAAAGGAAAATAATATAGCTCGATTTATTTTTTTTCTTAAACAAAGTTTTTTTTTTAAGTCGAAAAATGATAATTAGATTAATAGATACTTTTGATTTAAAGTTTAGAAAGAAAAAATCAAAAATTGAAAAAAATTATTGCATATAATTTAATTTAAGAGAATCAAAAGTTATACAAATTGAATGTTTTACAAAATAACATAAACAGATCACAAATAAATAATTTTGTAAAAACAAGACAATTTTTGTAAACAGACGTAAGCTAGCTTACAGTTATGAATGTATCATACAATTTGTGTATAGATTTTAAATTGACACTGGCCCGGTGCTTAAGTCTCTGCTTAAATATCAACCAAGCGGGGTATGACTATGGGTCAAACCCAGGGAGAGGTATAATTTTTAATTAATTTTATAAATAATCTGAACACTCCGACTACGTCCATGGGTGTTGATATACTAAAATATTCTAGAAGCCTCCATGCAAAAATATATTGTCAAAAACAAAATATTTATTCAAAAAAACAATAATATTCTAGAACGACCCATGGTGGGTATATAAACCGTGACCAGTGTCGATTCAAATCAGTTTTTAAATCGGCCATTGTGCGATTCGTTCAGAGTTTGAAATCGATCATTGTGCGATCAGTATAAAAGTTTAATATCAAGTATTGTCTGTTACTATCAAAGTTTAATATCGATTGTTGTTCAATTCAGATCAAAGTATAAGTTGGAATTTGTACAAGTAATTTGATCAAGTAATTCGAAATTTAACATTGTGTGAAAAAGAATTAAAATAATTGTTGAAAAAGAAATTGGATAATCATTTTTTTTTTAAAGCAATAAAATCAGGTTTTTTTTTTTGTTTCGTAAAAACTTGTGTTTAATTTAATTTTTTTTTCTTTTCTTTAAACAAAAACGTGCGTGTTGTTCCAATTACAAAATATTTAGTAATATCGTTTACTAATATATTTTTTTTGTTTTGTCGAGTATCGGAATCATTGCAGGTTCGGGCAGTGCTCCTTTGAGGATAAAGAGAGCCAGGATACCGCGACAAAATATATAAATATATAAATATATAAATATATAAATATATAAATATATAAATATATAAATATATAAATATATAAATATATAAATATATAAATATATAAATATATAAATATATAAATATATAAATATATAAATATATAAATATATAAATATATAAATATATAAATATATAAATATATAAATATATAAATATATAAATATATAAATATATAAATATATAAATATATAAATATATAAATATATAAATATATAAATATATAAATATATAAATATATAAATATATAAATATATAAATATATAAATATATAAATATATAAATATATAAATATATAAATATATAAATATATAAATATATAAATATATAAATATATAAATATATAAATATATAAATATATAAATATATAAATATATAAATATATAAATATATAAATATATAAATATATAAATATATAAATATATAAATATATAAATATATAAATATATAAATATATAAATATATAAATATATAAATATATAAATATATAAATATATAAATATATAAATATATAAATATATAAATATATAAATATATAAATATATAAATATATAAATATATAAATATATAAATATATAAATATATAAATATATAAATATATAAATATATAAATATATAAATATATAAATATATAAATATATAAATATATAAATATATAAATATATAAATATATAAATATATAAATATATAAATATATAAATATATAAATATATAAATATATAAATATATAAATATATAAATATATAAATATATAAATATATAAATATATAAATATATAAATATATAAATATATAAATATATAAATATATAAATATATAAATATATAAATATATAAATATATAAATATATAAATATATAAATATATAAATATATAAATATATAAATATATAAATATATAAATATATAAATATATAAATATATAAATATATAAATATATAAATATATAAATATATAAATATATAAATATATAAATATATAAATATATAAATATATAAATATATAAATATATAAATATATAAATATATAAATATATAAATATATAAATATATAAATATATAAATATATAAATATATAAATATATAAATATATAAATATATAAATATATAAATATATAAATATATAAATATATAAATATATAAATATATAAATATATAAATATATAAATATATAAATATATAAATATATAAATATATAAATATATAAATATATAAATATATAAATATATAAATATATAAATATATAAATATATAAATATATAAATATATAAATATATAAATATATAAATATATAAATATATAAATATATAAATATATAAATATATAAATATATAAATATATAAATATATAAATATATAAATATATAAATATATAAATATATAAATATATAAATATATAAATATATAAATATATAAATATATAAATATATAAATATATAAATATATAAATATATAAATATATAAATATATAAATATATAAATATATAAATATATAAATATATAAATATATAAATATATAAATATATAAATATATAAATATATAAATATATAAATATATAAATATATAAATATATAAATATATAAATATATAAATATATAAATATATAAATATATAAATATATAAATATATAAATATATAAATATATAAATATATAAATATATAAATATATAAATATATAAATATATAAATATATAAATATATAAATATATAAATATATAAATATATAAATATATAAATATATAAATATATAAATATATAAATATATAAATATATAAATATATAAATATATAAATATATAAATATATAAATATATAAATATATAAATATATAAATATATAAATATATAAATATATAAATATATAAATATATAAATATATAAATATATAAATATATAAATATATAAATATATAAATATATAAATATATAAATATATAAATATATAAATATATAAATATACTCATTATTATATACGGTTTGGGGAGTATTAATCCTTGTGATTTGTTAATTGGTAAGGGTATTAGGTGATAATGTGAAAAGTTATCTTTTGATAGGATTGGAATTTGAATGTTGAAGATTATATTGTTGTGGTTGTAATAAGCTTGTAATCCTAGTAGTTCGTAAATTTGTTCGTTACTATTGAAATGAACTGATTGTGTTTTTAAATTTTAAAAAATAAAATCAATTTCGTCGGGATTAAGTATTTGTTTGGAAATTATATTGAGTTTCGCTAATACTATGGCTTCCATAATATTATTTAAATGATTTAATAACAAATCGATATTATAATTAATCTGGTAAATATACTGAATGAATTGAATGTCTTCCTCGTCTGTTTTGATTTGATTAAGAAATTTAGATTGATACAAGTTCATATAGTTTTCTATAACTGTTTGTTGATCATTAATGTGGTTAGTAATATTTTAAAATCTGTCCATCATTTTTTGATTGATTTTGATTTGGTCATTGAGTCCTCTATTAATGTCATGTTGGTTTGTTTTTAGTGTGTTAATTTCGTCGTTTAATCGAATTGCGTCATTGTCGTCCATGTTGCCAGAAATACATTTTATAATTGAACCTAAACCGTTAATTAGTCCTCTTTTCAATCGTTGTTTGGGTAGCAAGGTTTGGTACTTTGTCTGTAATTCTTTGTACTTCATACGAGTGGTAATTCTAAGAAGTTTAACCGTTTCATGATTTTTAGAAGATGGTATTTCAAGTGATGTTCTTATACGTTCTATAAGGTTCTTTAGTTTTTCTAATTCTATTATGTGAATGAGTTTATCGTGCGTCATTATTAATCTAGCTGTACCTATTTTTATGGGGAGTAACCCGTGGCTATTTTCTAGGTCCTGCATCTCCATTTTCTGATTGATTACTATGGGTATCCTGAAATTTACGTGTCTTTTTTAATTTTTGTTTATGGGCTTTGCTATTTTTATTTGTGATAATTACTGCGGTTTTATCACTTTTTATTTTAGTTCTTTTAAATCTTGGTTGAAATTTGCTAAATCGAGCTTGATTATTGGTTTCATAAGCTATATCGTTTGGTTTGTACGTTGGGAGTGGGTCTTTTTTTTCGTTTAATTTTTTGATTGTGTTTTCTTTAGAGAGTTTCATTTTAGTATTAAAATTTTCGTAAAGTGATTTTTGAAAATCATTTAGTTTGTTTAAATAATCATGAACATTTTGATAGTTTAAATTTTTATTGAATTTGTAAGTTCTGCCGAAAAACAATTCGTATGGGGTGATTTGAGTTAGTGAATGCATTGCGTTATTGTATGTAATTAAAGCTTCTTGGAGGATATCATCTGCTTTTGCAATAGATTATTCTCCAGATTTCGCTCAAAGTAGAGTGGAGTCTTTCAACAGGAACATTTCCGGTTGAGCTTTGTGGAGTAACATGGTGTAATTCGATACTATATTGCGCGCAAAAGTCTTTGAAAATACTGGATGTAAATTCCCTGCCTCCATCACAAATTACCTTTTTCGGTATACCATAGTGTGATGTAAAGTTTCTTAAAGCTTTAATTATGCAAATATACTTGTTCGCGACTCTAGAATGTAACCGGATGCGCATTTTGAAAAGTTGTATAAAATAGTTATAAATTTTTCATTTTGTATAAAGAAAATATCAATGTTTACAATATCTAAGGGTTTTTCTGGCGTTTCGATTTCTTGCAAAACTAAATTTTGAGGCTTTCTATCGTATTTCATTGTTTGATATATTTCACAATTATTCAAGATTTTAGTGATTTTGTTTTTCATGTTAAGAAAATAATACTCTCTTTTCAAATGTATTAGGGTTTCATTAATACCTCAATGATTACTTTCGGAATGGTAGTTTTTAATAATTTCGTCTTGTTGGTCTACGTCAGTAATGTCTTTTAAAATTGTTGTATATCGTATTAATTTAAAAGTTTTAGAGGATGAAAATATTGTTGAATAGACTGATTGGATTATTGAAAAAGTTTCGTCATTCGAAAGGATAGCGTTTAATCTATTTGGGGGTACATATTGTTTAAGTATGTTTATTATGTCTGATTCTTCGAAATGGTGTTTTCTAATGGTACGTCTTTGTCTATGATTAAAGATGGTGTTAAGTGTATTTGATGGTCTTCTATCAGAAGTTTCTAAAATAAGTTGTAATGTAAATTCGTTGATCGGACGTTCCGATATCGGTATACCATCGTCGATGTTTTCGTCAGCTGAATGTATAGTGTTTATTGATTTACCAGATTCACTATCATATTGGTTTTTTAGTGAGATTGAGCTGAATGTTTGGGAATCATGACTATCTATAGAGATTATAGAATCAGATCCTATACTGACTGAATTTATGTTACACTCTTCTAGTTTGATTCGACTTAGAGCATCAGCGTTAGTATTCGCAGTGCCTTTCTTGTACATAATTTGATAGTCAAACTCTTCAAGTTTAAGCCGCCAAAGAACTAACTTCGAGTAAGGTTCTTTTAAACTAAACAACCACGTTAGAGGTTTATGATCGGTAATTATATTGAATTTGCGTCCGAAAAGGTATGGCCTGAAATACTTTGTGGACCAAACCATCGCTAATAATTCTTTTTCGATGGTCGAGTAATTTTGCTCCGTTTGTGACAGAGTTCTACTAGCGTAACAAACGGGTTTGTCAGATCCAATTGGCCCTTGGCTCAGAAATGCACCAATGGCATAATTACTAGCATCCGTTGTCAAATTGAAAGTTTTCGAAAAGTCCGGGTATTGTAAAATGGGATCGTTAGACAATATTTCTTTACAAATATTGTAGTTCAAAACAATTAACGTATCTGTCATTAAATTGAATTTTTTTTATTTTCTCAGGCATTCAGTTAGAGGTTTAGTTAATTTAGCAAAATATTTTATAAATTTCCTATAATAACCTAATAGCCCTAAGAACGATTTAATTTCTTTGGGGGTTTTCGGGATAGGAAAATTTTTTATTGCCTGTATCTTGTCGGGGTTTGGTTTAATGCCCTCCCTTGTGACAATGTGTCCTAAAAAGCTAACTTCTTTATGCAAAAATTCTGACTTATCCAATTGGATTTTAAAATTTGCGTCACGAAGCTTTTGAAATATGGCTTTTAGGTTTTGCATATGTTCAGTGAGTCCTGTGGAGAAAACAATGATGTCGTCCATATAAACTAGACATATTTTTCCTTGAATTTCTTTAAGTACGTTATCCATCACCCTCTGGAAGGATGATGGGGCGTTTTTGAGTCCAAAAGGCATTCTGACGAACTCATAATGCCCGTTGTCTACGCTAAAAGCGGTTTTCTCGATATCTTTGGGATCCACCTCGATTTGGTGAAATCAAGAAGCGAGATCTAACGCACTGAAGTAAGTACTTTTACCTAATTTATCAAGTATGTCCGTTATATTTGGGATAGGGTAGCGGTCGTCTATAGTTTTTTCGTTTACTTTTCTGTAATCGACTACTAAACGCCATTTTTGTTTTCCACTGGCATCTTTTTTCTGTGGTACGATCCAAATTGGAGATAACCATGGACTATAGCCAGGCCGAATTATTCCCTGTTCTAATAAATTTTGAATTTGGGACTGAACTTCTTCTTTGTGCACATAGGGGTATCTATAAGATTTAGTATATATTGGTATAGTGTCTGTTGTAACAATTTTGTGTTTGATTTGATTTGATTTGTAAATGACAAATTTTTACCTTCTTTAAAGAAAATATCATCAAAATTTCTACATAACTTTGAAACAGCTGATTTTTCTTCACTATTAAAATGATCTAATCTAATGTGTGAAGTAGAATCATTTTGTGTTTCGTCGATTTGACATGTGATATTGAAATTATTGATTTCTGCGTATTTACTTAAAAGTTCGACTTCAAGTGGTTGGTCAATATAAAATTTACTATTATTTTCACTAATGTTTGTTACTTCAATATTACTGAACCAATTTTCCGATCGAGAAACTCCTTCACTAATTAAAAATTTTTCATTTATTCTGGTAGGTTTTACGTAAATGTCACCTGATTGAATGCCTACGGGTAATTTAATGAATTTCTTTGTGAGACTGGGAATTTCAAAGAAATCTGACATAAAGTTTGGTTTGAATAGTAGAGGAATTTGTGGGTTCACGGTTTCTAAAATTTTATCTTTTAAATTTACTTTGGCTTCTAATTTTTTCATAATGTCTAAGCCGATGAGGCCATCGAAATAGTTGTGAAATTTGAACAAAAGAAAAGTTGAATCACCCTGTATATTGAATTCATAAAAATTTGGAATTTTTATTTCTTCGTTTATTACATGGTAGTTTAAAATTGTTTTAATTAATGCTGGTTCGCGTTTTTTCCTATCTACAGGATCAATAAACTCGGGGTTAATAAAAGATGATGAAGCTCCTGTATCTATTAAAAATTTTAGTGGTTTGCCAAATGGGGATGAGATGTGTATGTTATGGGAGACTGTTACCGTGTTCGTTTATATCTAGGTAGCCTGATTGTCTGTAGTGTCGTTCTGAAAATTTTCGTTAATTTCTGGATCGTCTAAATTTTCATTTGTCGCAAAGTCTGTAGGGTAATATTGGTCTAATCGTGGTTCGTAGTTTTGATAGTCTTGAGTGTATGAAGAGTAATGCTCTTCCTGATAATTTTGATCTTCGTATGTTTCGGGTTGAGTTGGTTATGTAATTGTATGTAATTCTTGGCTAGTAAAATTTGGAGGTCCGGTAGGTTTGAAATAGTCATTATATTGTCTACTAGTTGGTCTGCGTGAATTTCCTGATCCTAAGTCCATTGGTTGTGGATATGATTGTTTGTTGCATTGTTGTGTTTGGAATGGTTGTGAAAATCTGGGTGGTTGTTGTGTATGAAATGGTTGTGCGAATCTAGGCGCTGTATACTGGTGTTGGATAGATCTTCTAAATGAATTATTTTGGTAATTTATGGGTTTGTTAAATTGATTTTGTTGGTGATTTTGGAAATTAGTTCGGAACGTTTGATATTGTTGAAGATTTAGTGGTTTGTAAGTCATTTGTTGGTTTATTTGTGGGCTGTATGTTTGTAACGGTCTACAACTGTGTCCTAAAGGTTTTTTAACTGTTTGATGGGGAACTGATGTGTTATTTTTCATATAATAACAATTTTGTTCTTTTATACAATATGAAAAAGCTTCCATTAAAGTTTTAGGTTGCATAGCTCGTTGTAGAGTTTTTGTTTAGATTCGACAACAGGTTTTTCTATTTCGTGAATTTGTATGTGGTTTGTAATATTTGAGAAAATTTCTATAATTTTGCTATAAAATAATTCTACCGTATCGTTATTTTGTCTAAGCGCGTGAAGATCCCTAATTAGAGAAGATTCGTTTCTCTTATCACTATAGTGCATTATTAAATTATTTTTTATTTGGTCCCAGACAATTGGGGTCCCGTACATATTTAATACTTCATTTGCTTCACCTACAATTTTATTCCTAATAGCACGAAGTAAAATTCTGCCATAAGGGCTGTCCATTACGTTTGAATTAAGTAATGATGTAATTCTTCGACGTTATTTATAAAATCGTAGAGTAAACGTGAATTTCCATCGAATTGTGGAAGATCCTTAACGGCATCGGGAATTTTTAAATTAGCAACACCATCTGCTGGTGTAATCACTTGTGCAATCGGGGGTGTCATTTTTAAATTATTGTTGTAATTTTTATTTAACGAAAAATTATTATTAAAAATCAAATTTGTAGAATTATAATTAGTGTTTTCTAAATTTAAATTGTTATTTATGGTTAAATTGTTTAGAGAATATATAATATCGTCTTGTTCTAAATTATTAATTATTCTAACTTGTGATTCCTGATCTGTGTTCAGCAGCGATTCAGGTTCATTATCGATACCGGTATCAGTTACGTTTTCAGCGTCGCTACTATTACCGGATGTTCGATTTCTGTATTGCAAGCTTGGATCGGGTTTGTTAAAATTAGGATCAGAGGACATAAGAAAATTTTGTTTGTATTGTTTTTAAGAGTGAGTATTATAATCAATAAATGGACTTACATGAAAAATAGTAAAAAACTGCTATTCATTTCTTGATAACTGTAGGTCCGTTGAACCAAAGGATTGAAATCCACCACAATGATGTTCGTTGATTGTGTGTTCTTGCTCTCGTTGATGGACGTACCACAAGTCGTCTGGTAAACCGCTAGCGATTGTTACAACAATGATAAACCGGCAATGTTTTTACAGGACACGACAACGTTTTCAACGACCGATTACTTTAAAAGGTTGTTCTCGGTTTTTTGAACAAGTCCTAACGACTGCGCCACTTAAGTTTCTGATCCCGAAGATTAATTTAAAAAAATTATTTATTTTCAATTTAATCAAAATTTTACAAGTTAATTAACACAATAATATTTCGATCGACAGTATTTTTAGCTTTACAAAAATTAGAAATCAAATCATGAAAACAGGTGTTGCATTTGTCATTATATTGGCAATTAATTGCTGACAATGCTCTCCACGTGTTTTGTACAAAAGAAGTTAACGTATTTCAATAAAATAATAATTTGATGATTAAAGAATTTCTGTAAATAAAATAGTTAATAAAATAAAAATATTATATTGATTATTACAGGTCCGTATCCATAACTTATATATATTTAAACATATATATACATATATATATATATATATATATATATAAATATATATACATATATATATATATATATATATATATATATATATATATATATATATATATATATATATAAATATATATATATATATACATATATATATATATATATAAATATATATAAATATATATAAATATATATATATATATATATATATATATATATATATATATATATATATATATATATATATATATTATGTATCGGTACTAACGCGACTTTCTAACGCAGCATTGGCTATTACTTCGCGTTGGTGGACTAACGCTTCACGTCGCGTCAAAAAACGATCGCGTTGAATAACTAACGCTGCGAAACCAACGCTTCAAGTTAAGTTATCACCACTAACGTCGCCTAACGATGCTCTGGCACTAACGTTAAACATTGACCAACGTTTTGCGTTTACTGGCTTACGGTTCACTTAAGCTTACGCTACGCTTTGAGTTTCATAATGCTTACTATTCAGTTGCTTACGATCCGCGTTAACTTTCTCATCGCGTTAACTAGTGCTTTAAGTGATTGTCACTAGGCGTGAAATCACGCTTCACGTTGAATCACTGACGCTTCGCTTTGATTAACTGACGCTTCGCGTTGACCTAACGCTTCCTATTGACTAACGCTTCATATTGACCCACGCTTCTCATTGGCTGACTAACAGTTTGTATCAGCTTGCGTTTCGCGTTGGTTAACGTTTGCGATAACGTTGGTTAACGCTTTGCGTTTGTCAACGCTTTGCGTTGATTTACTAATGCTTCGCGTTGACCTAACGCTTCCTATTGACTAACGCTTGTCATTGACCAACGCTTCGCGTTGGCTGACTTACGGCTAGCTTAAGCTTTTGGTTCACGTTGGTTAACCCTTTGCGTTGTTAACGTTGTTTAACGATAACTGACGCTTCGCTTTGAATAACTAACGCTTCTCATTAACCAACGCTTCGCGTTGGCTGACTTGCGGTTCGCTTTAGCTTTCGTTTCGCATTGGTAAACGCTTTGCGTTGCGTAACTAACGCTTCACGTAGAACTAACACTTCCTATTGCATAGCGCTTCTCATGGACCAACGCCTTGCGTTGGATAAATAGCGTTTCGCTTTAGCTTGCGTTTTGCGTTTTGCTTTAGCAAACCGTTTACCAACGCTATGCGTTGATTTACTAGCGCTTCGCGTTAACTTGCTTACGCTCCGCGTTAACTTCCTCTCGTTAGCTAGTGCTTCGTAGCGATTGACGCTTCGCGTCAGCTAACTCTTCGCGTTGTATTACTTACGCGTGCTAACGTATTGCGTTAGCTATCGCTACGATTTTACTAACTTTTCACGTTTACTTTAAGCATTAACGATTTGCGCGAAATCACGCTTCACGTTGAATCACGGACGATTCGCTTTGAATAACTAACGCTTCTCATTGACCAACGTTCACGTTGGCTTACTTGCGGTTTGCGTTGGTTAACGATTCGCTTGAAATCACGCTTTGCGAATCACGCAGCGTTGGCTGACTTACGATTCGCTGTATCTTACGATTCACGTTGGTTAACGCTTTGCGTTTACCAACGCCTTACGTTTACCAACGCTTTCTGTTGATTTACAGAAGCTTCGCGTCGCCTAACGGCTCGAGTCAACCAACGCTTTGCGTTAACAGTCGCTTCGCATTGATTAACTCAATTATATAACTCAATATTTAAATATATAAAATCGGAAGAACATTAATATAAATTTTTTTAAATGCAAGAACATTTTTACTGTTTCTATATTAATTATTAACACAAAACAAAAGAAACATTTACTAATTATTCATATTATATAAACATTGAATAGGCAGAAATATTAACAATTCAAACATTGATATACAACTCAGTATATACAAACAATTAACTCAGTTAGCTTTTACATTACTTGTATTTATATTTATATTGACACAATTTATTAAAGTAAAGTAAAATATTACACAGAGATAAATTGTGATGATTGATAAAACGATAAACGTTGAAAATTGAATAATTATAAATAGATCAGATTGGCTGAGAAAGGAAAAACAACCAAAAAAATGTAAAATCCCAAACCAAAAGCAAATAGGGTTAGAATAATAATAGAAATAGAAACTATCACAGACATATCACTTATTGAATATCCCAGAAAAAAAATTAAAAATCACAGAAAAGCATTTTGGTTTGGGATTTTACTTTTTTAGTGAATTTCCTCCAAAGGAAATGCAGCTTTCGTTATTGCACCAATGTTGGAATTTCGTAAAAATTTCTTCAAATGTCCATCGATACTACCTATTAGATGTTAAAAATCACTCTCGCTAAAATTAGTATATATAAATATAAATATATATATATATATATATATATATATATATATATATATATATATATATATATATATATATATATATATATATATATAATATATGTATATATATATATATATATATATATATATATATATATCAATTATGTACTTTTTTTTAAATGTCTGTGGACTCTCTAGCGATCACAGTTTTATTCCGATTAGATGTAAATAGAAATTTTCTATTTACATTTGTATATGTAAATTTGTTTGTATGTACCAAAAGTTAATTTAATTTTACATTTGGTGTAGTAAGTAGAATAGGATATGTGAAATGATACGGAGCCCTGAACATAAGAGATAATTATTCACACGTATAGGATGAAGCAAATCTACATGGTAAGAGAATAATATTGATACGGCAGAGTTTGGCAGTGAACGCTAATAGTTCATATACAGGAAACCAGGGCCCCCATTTCCAGTGGTAGATTTGATTTGGTTAAATAAGATTTGACTCCATATTTCAACAACAATAACACATAAATATATATATTTAAAAATAAAGTGTGATTGAAGATTTAGTTACTGAGTTTTTTTTAAATAAATTAATCAAAAATTTACAAAAGAATGGATGATTCAAAATAAATTTGAATTACAATATTTCAATCAAATTAGTCAAGTGACATCCAGTTCAGCGTCGGACTTTCCATATAGTCGAGGTGGCGTTTGCCAGCGGGGCCCTAGCTTGCGCCCCCCCCCCCCACGGGCCTGGCTCGCGGGGTTTGCCACAAGCCAGGCGGTAGGCACTGGAATCTCGGTAGGGGGCCTGCGCAGGCTAGGACCCAGCTCTTGCGACCTACATGTGAAGTAGGTAGTTCATACATACTTACAGATAAATGAAACAGAAAAATTAAAACAGAAAAATATTACGTGTTTTTGTAATTTATTGATGGTGTCTTAAGTTGTGATGTCGTGTAGTTGGTTTTAATTCTCGTTATATATGTTAAGTACATTGAAAACCTAAATCGTCCATTACAATGGAAAAAGTAAGTTACATTTTATTTCAATTGCCTTCCGAGAAAAAGTTATAAATTTGAACCCTTTATCGGCCTATATAAATTAGATTATCTTAAATCTAGGGGGCTTATCAAAAGTTTAGAGATGAATTTGCGAAAAAATTTAGACACTGTTGACGACGTTTTCAAAGCTGCAAGTTTATTTGCATCCGATGTTCAAGACTTAATGCACGCTGAAAATATTGATATCCACATACAGACCACGCTGCTTTTACGAAGAATATCTAAAATACCGAAGAAACACAACGAGGTATGCCAAGACGAAGTGGCACTACTGGCTGTAGACCCAAAGAGATTCTATTCTATTTCTGTCTACAAAGCCATTATTAACACAGCTTTAGTTAAAATAGATGAAAAATTCAATTGCAACAAACATTTAATGAAGAATGCCGCTTGTTTGGATCCGAAAGACTTGTATGAAATTAACAAAAATGGGATCCTAATGACGCATTAAAGTAAAGAACTAGAATCTTTTACAAAAAGTTTTAATGAACAAGCAAGACATGAATGGCTCAGATTCTCAGAGTGAGAAAAAAGACGACGTAGATGTCTTAGACCAAACAGCAAAGAACGCCATTTGTTTTTCTCGAAGCGGTTCGGACGTCTGCCAAAGTTGCATACCATGTGCATGTAATCTTTTATCACAATATAACATGCACATCAGCACGTGCACTACCTTATATGTTGCATATTGTGTAATTCTCACAATTTCGTTCACGCAAGTGACTTGTGAGAGACGATTTTCAGCGGTGAAGCAAATTAAAACGACGCTTCGCTCTCTATTGGAGCAAGAACTGTTGGATTCGTTGATTCTAAACTCAGAATCGGATCTTATCAAGGATGACGAGAATAACTTTTATGATCGAGCTATTGAACAGCTTAATTGCTTAATTGAAAGCTTAATTGAAACTTCTCCTCTTTTAAAAAAAATGTTGATTGGCTAGCTTCCGATTTTTTATAAGTAATTGGAACTATATTTTCCTAATAATATATATCGTTGATAATTAATAATTTGTATATTTCATTATTTTCCGATAGTATCCCATCTACCATTATCCAGTCCCGGGCCCCGGGCTTGTGGGGAGCCACCCGGGCCCTTTCGGCCCAGTCCGACCCTGATCCAGTTAAATTGAATTAATTAATCAAGTTAACATTGAATTCAAGTAAATGAAATCTACAAAAGAATGAATTGTACAGAATTGTTCAATAATAAGTTTAAATAAAATAAATATTGCAAAATATTGTTTTATAGAAGTAAGTTAAATAAAATTCATTCGATGAAGTTTACAAAAGAAAATATAAAAAAAAAATAATTTTGATTACAAAATCTTAATCAAATTAATCAAGTAATATTAACTTAAATTTAAGCTGAATACATTCAAATAAAAACCATAAAGGAATGTATAACTCAGACTGTTTTGAAACTTGAATTGAAATTAGATGAATCCCAACAACGTGAAATATAGAATTGTAAGTTTGAAATATATCAGTAAAAGAATAAAAGAATGATACTTATCAGATGTTGAATTTTTCCTTCAGCGGGCACCCTTGCTAAACAACCATAATTACTAATTAAATTATCAGTAACATGCCTATGTTTCAAAAACATAGACCCAGCCGCTCGACTAAAAAATAAAAGTTATATGACACAATGTAAACAACATACCTGTATTTGAAGAACACAGAGTCGACCACTCTTATAAGAACGGAGAGATGTAGCTAGCCAGGTAATGAAGTTACCTAGCCCAGGAATTTACAGCAACCTCGATGTGGCTGCTCCCACGCATTTTATACGACTATATGATGTGGCTGTTGCTACGAATTTGATGCGACTCTATGATGTGTTTTTATTTATATATATGTATATTCTGTGAAATTCTGCGAATTTTGAATGTAAGTGAACGATAAAAAATTCACCTACATACCCCTAGGCTGGAAAAAAACGAACCGCTAAAGAAAAACTCAGCATGTTGTAGGGGAAAAAAATTTAGTTATAAATGGAAGAGGCATATCTCGTAGTGAGATATTTAAAAGGGTTATATTTTTTCTATGCTTCCTGTGCTTCTACGCGATAGTGTGTTATTTTTGGTGTTATCGAATAATTTGATTTTTTCGAAGAAATTAGCGTAAATCAAGGTTGAAAAAGTGGAAAAAGTTTGTTTTTGTGATATTCCTAAAAATTTAAGTGAATAATAAGAATTAAATTTGAAAAACTTTAAAATCTATTTATAACCTTTTTAATTGACATTTGATTATTGTGAATAAAATATATTATAGCATAAATAAAAAAAACAAGTAGCCACGTCCGGCTTATCGGTGTTTGGTTTTAAATAATTATTACCTAAATTTATCTTTATATAATAAATTAAATAATAATATAGTTAATTCTAGAAAACATATTACATATAGACATTTTAAAATAAAAGTGCAGGTATTTTCCAAAATTATAAGAGAAATTTAACGGATAAAGTTAAAGATTGAATAATGGGAGAAAATCAGAAGCTAAATCTAATTTTAGAGCAACTAAGGATGTTAAACAACAAAATTGACAATTCAGAAAAAAGAATGATAAATCAAATGAAAGAAATCATGACAAAAAAGGATCAAGAAATAAAAGTGTTGCAAGAAGAAAATAAACATCTACAGTCAAAAAGTTTAGAGCAGGACCAAAGAATTAAATATCTTGAAAATCAGCATCGGAAAAACAATATTATACTAATTGGTGTGGAATAAACCGAAAAAGATAGTTCAGATTTTGAGAATGAAGTTCGAAATATTATAGAAAATAAGTTGCGATTAAATATTAACAATAGCGATATAAATTTTGTAACTCGTCTTGGGAAGAATAAGGGATATGCCAGACCAATAAAAATAGGCTGTACTACATGGAGATGTAAAAAAGAAATATAAAAAAATAAATGACGTCTAAGAAACACCAATTTGGTTATTAAAGAAGATTATTCCAGAGAAATTAGGGAAGAACGAAGAGAATTGGGAAAAATTATGTTAAAAATTAAAGAAACAGGGAAGAAATGCAGCATGAGAGGGAATAAACTCCTGTACGAGGGTAAACTATACTCAAATGAGGATATGGAAGAACTAGCTAAAAAGGAGTTATCTATCACAGGGAAAGTACAAAATAAAAGGCAACGCAGTGAGGAAGATGTGGAAGAGGTTAATAGCACACAAAGACTAAAACAAGACATGAAAAAAGCAAACAAAAGTAATGAATATACAAGTGAAAGTGGTACCGAAAAAGATGGGAAAATAACAAATTTTTTCGGGCGAGGCGCAATACCAAAAACCAGACATTTCAATCAATAAATACAAAAACCGAGCACAGGGACGATAAGACGACCGCTGCAAATAATATGGATTATGAATTATATAATGGACAATTACCTCCCCCAAGCCGATTGGTCCTCGTGGGGGACGTAGACCAAAACCCTCTAGAGAACGAACAAAAGGACAATTCAGAGAAAAAACAATTCTATGTAGCAACATACAACGTGAGAACGTTATCATCATATTCCCGCCTACTGGAGCTAAACGAAGCTGTAAAAAACATAAATTTGACGTCATTGGTCTCTCTGAGGTCAGACGACTTGGGAATTCCATAGAAGAACATGATGACTTCATATTCTACTATATAGGACAGACCCCGGGTTTGTACGGTGTGGGATTCATTGTAAATAAGCGGCATAAAAAGAACATTATATGTTTTAAAGGCCTGTCAGAACGAGTGGCTCTACTTCAGCTTACTATCAACAATATTGCAATAAGCATAATACAATGCTACGCACCCACCGAATCAGCAAGCGATACCGTCATTGAACTCTTTTACACCACTGTAAATAAGGCGTTAAATATTGCAGGCAAAAACTTAATAGTATTGGGTGACTTTAATGCCAAAATTGGGCAGCCAAAACGAGAAGAAAGTTTAGTAATAAAAAATTATGGCTATGGCAACAGAAACAACAGAGGGGCTAGACTTATAGAATTTGCATTTGAAAAGAACTTGGTAATTCTAAACACTATCTTTAAAAAGAAAAACAGCAAAAGATGGACCTGGAGATCACCAAATGGTATCGTAAAAAATGAAGTGGATTACATACTAACTAACCTCCAAAATTATGTCCACGACATGCAAGTGATCAATGTCAAGTATCCTAGCGACCGTAGATTGGTAAGAGCCAAACTGAACATGCAGTTTTCAAAGAAAAGTCGAAAAACCTTCAGAAGCAACGCCAAAAGTACTTTAAACAATGAAATTGAAATAGAACTTCACTTCACGACAACTTAGAAGTCCTAATTACTCGACAAGAAAGCTATACAGTACAAAACCTTCACGATGTAATTATTATTGCTATAAATAGAAGTCTCAAAAAAGCTCAAACAACCTCACAGCAAAATAACACTTTTTCTGCTATTTCACCTAACACTAGAAAATTGATGTTAAGACGACAATATTTACAAAAGTTCAAACCAAAAACAAGGAGTATGAAAAATGAGCTAAAAGCTCTCTATAAACTTATTAGCAAGCGTATCAATTCAGACTACACGGATCACCGTAGAAAGACCTTCGAAAAATACATCACACAATTTGGAAGTTTAAAGAGAGCCAACAAAGAACTAAGATCACACAAGAAATGGATAGAAGGGCTAGAAGCTACAAACAAAAGAACATGCAACAGAAAAGAAATACTTCAAGTTGCAACTAATTTCTATAGAAATTTATACTACTCCGAAAATCATGATACCACCCTAATTCTACCAGGAGACACAACATCACAAATTCAAGATATAGATGAAGCGGAGGTAATAAAAGCAATTGGTAAACTAAAGTCAGAGAAGTGTCCAGGGTCCGATAAAATAACCAACGAAGCCCTGAAAGTAGCATGTCAAAACTTAGCGTGCCCTCTAACGCAGCTATTTAACTTGGTTTTAAGAACCTTAATTACACCAAAATAATGGGCTGACTCAGACATAATCTTATTATACAAAAAAAGGGATCCGAACAACATAAGTAATTACCGACCTATAAGCCTACTGCCATCAATTTACAAATTATTTTCATCAATCCTAGAAAAAAGAATCAGAAACACCATAGAAAAACATCAACCCATAGAACAGGCGGGATATTTTCCACTGTGGACCATATCCGCTCTACCTAGTGTTCATCGTTAGTGGACCGCTCTACCTAGTGTTCATCGACTACCAAAAAGCTTTCGACACTCTGTACCACCACTCTATATGGGAAGTTCTACACTCACAATACATTGAGATTGAATATCTGAAGGTTCTTCAACATCTATACAAAAACTGCAACAGTAGAATTAGACTGGAGATGACTGGACACCCAATACCAATCAAAAGAGGAGTTAGACAGGGCGACCCTATTTCCCCAACAATTTTGATTGCAGTATTACAATATGTCATCAATAAGCTGGCTTGGGAAAGAGTCGGTTTAAATCAACAATCAATACCTAAGCCACTTAAGATTCGCCGACGATATTGTCCTGTTTTCTGAGAGTTCAACAGAGCTGCAGTCGATGATAAACGCTCTCCATACAGCAAGCCTACAGGTCGGTCTAGAAATAAACCGCAGTAAAACTAAGATCATGAGAAATAACATCAAGAATCCAGTATACTTAGACAAGGAAACGTTAGAATATGTCGACACTTATATTTACCTGGGTAAGCAAATGTCATTCGAAAAGCAGAGAAATTTCCATGAAATAGAAAGAAGAACCATAAATGCGTGGAAAAAGTTTTGGAGTCTAAAAGAAATTCTGAAAAGTAATATGTCAATTAAAATTAAGCAAAAAGTCATGGATACCTGTATTCTTCCATCATTAACTTACGCCAGTCAAACAGGGAAGTTCACTTATAGATCGGAAAACAAAATTAGATCATGCCAAAGCAGTATGGAAAGAAGCCTATTAAACTTGAAAAAAATTCAAAAAGTACCCAACAAAACCATTAGAAAAAGTACAAAGGTTGCTGATGCTCTATGTCACTGCAAAAAACTAAAGTGGCGCTGGGCCGGACACATAGCACGGTTGGTAGACAATAGATGGACGCACAGATTGACGTCTTGGGTCGGACCAGCAGGCTCTAGAAAGAGAGGCAGACCAGCTGTCCGGTGGACAGATGACATAACAAAAGTTGCAGGCGATCATTGGATGGATACAGCAGCAAATAGAGACACTTGGAAATCTCTAGAGGAGGCCTTTACCTTCGATTAATGAGGGGTTCTTGCTTTTGTTTTTAAGAGTAAACATTTTATTTTATTTATTTTTTGTAACTGTTTTGTAATATTGTTTAAGTAAGAAATATAAGGCTTTTTTTAATTTTATTTTTTATTTTATTTTTTCTATAGATAGGCTATCTGTTGTAGAATGGTCTCAAGTTGTAAATACTTACTGAACTAGTTATTTTGTTGTTTGTAGAGCGTAGTCTGACTGATTTTGGCGATGTAAATTTAATAATTTTAAATGGACCGTTAAACTTTTGTCGAAATTTTGATGACTGTTCAAACTTTGAATTTGGTGCCAGGTTCTTAACCATAACGTACTGACCAATTTTATATTTGAATGTAGCTGGTCTATTTAGTGATTTGTTTACTTGGTGTTGATGTGCCAATTTAATTGCATTCTCAATTTGTTGTTTAGATGGACAGTTGTCATTGCTGAGTAGTTGTGTAATTTCATTAATGACAACAAACGGAGTTAAAAATTGATGGCCCAAATATACTTGTGCCGGCGTAGCTTGTAGTACGTTTTTGTAGCTTTTATTATAATTGAGACTTACTTCCCGGTACTTCACTCCAACTGCAACACAGCTTAAATTGCTTTCATAATTACTGCAGTAAAAACAAACTGCAAATTAACACAGACAAATCAAAAGTTGTTGTCTTTAGGAAAGGAGGGAGACTACCCAATAATTCAAAACACTTCCACGTAAACAATAAATCAATAGACACTGTGAACAAAATTAGTTATCTGGGAATAATTTTCTCAAGCTCAGGCCTGTTTCTTGAAACAGCCCAGCATAATATGAAGAAAGCTACCGCTGCATGAGCTTCTGTACGAGATTTACAAGCTGCAACAAAATCTGACACGTGGGAAGCCAAAAAAACACTCTTTGACACGATTATTTCTTCGACAATGCTATACGGCGCAGAAACTTGGTGTTTTAGATACTTGGATATTGCCGACAAGGTCCAAAGCAATTACTTTAAGAATATCCTGTGTCTACCTCGACGCACAGTCCACTATTTAGTACGTTCAGAAACCGGAAGAGCACACTTAGGCACGAGGGCATTCAAGGTGGTATACGATTGGTGGTTAAAATTATTAGCACTACCAAACGATAGACTTGTGAAGAAAAGCTATCTAAATACCTTTGAATCAGAAAACCTGCATGTAGGTACATGTAAATTTAATTGGACATCACAAGTTGAAGGGATTTTGATAGCACTAGGTTTTAGATACACATGGGTTCAACAAAATCTATCTATAGCAAGCGAATCACGGGATGCTATTCTAGCAAAATACAAGGATGAATTTTTCCAACAAGATCAATCCAGAATCTTAACATCAACATTTAACACGGTATATAAATATTATATCCCTGAAAATGATCGCGATTATTTAAAGTTCCCTCTCAAAATAAAGATTATTAGGACCATAGCACAACTGAGATTAATGGGAGAGCAAGAAGTCAGATTTTATACCAATGGTATTCTATATAAATGAGATACTCAGGAGCTCTGTATACTATGCAATATGAAAGAAAACGAAACCCTTGAACATTTTATGCTAAAATGTCCCATTCTCTACCCAGTTAGAAACGCTTTTCTCCATTGACACTTTCCAAATGGGAGTCAAAGTGAGTTCATGTTGCCAAATTTACTATCAAATCTAAAAAAAAAATTGATATACACAACTATTGTGATAATGCTTTAAAGCTTCGCAGCTTTGCAGTGGACTACTGAATTGCTTCACCGTGCTCTTGAAAACACTACACTACACTACACAACACTACACTATGTATTGTTTTAGTAAGAACGAAAGATTGTATTTAATAACCTTATTCAAAATTTCTGGTTTATTCGATGATGGCGTGTACGGACTTGGAAAGCATAATTTAATTCCATAATAATTTAAATTTTTTACATGAGAAGGCTGGACCATTATCAGTCACAATATTTTTAGGGTATCCATTACGAAAAAATTACTCTTGAAGAATACGTATAGCTATATCCGATGTTTGGTTGCGGCAAGGTTGAGTGAATGCATATTTACTATAGCCATCTATGACAGAGAAGATATAACGGTAGTTTTCCGGAGATTTTACAATCGGTCTTTTGAAATCGCAAAAGAGCGTGTAATATTGCAAGAGGTAAATATTGCAAGAGGTAATGTTGAACTTAATTTGATTTTATCGACTCTTGTATATGGTCACATATTTTGACAAATTTTGCAAGATATGACGTAATCTTTTGTGATTTTATACAAATTTTTATAATAAAATAATTTTGACATATCTCGGAAGGTTTTAATGACAGAGTTATGTCCTCCAAACTTCGAATCATGAAAATAACTAAGTACGTACTGTAATAATGCATCCGTCAATAAAATTTGTTTAAATTTGTTCTTTTCAACCACCTAACAGAGTGAACCATCCTTAATGTAAAAAAAAGAAACATCTATACCGTTCTTTATCGATTGGTAAATGATCTTACATAAATCTGACTTTTTTGCTCAGATTTAATGGAAAGAAAGTCAAAATGTGTATTAGATAGTACATTGATTGAATCTATGTTATCTGAGGTTTCATGATTTGAAGTTGTAATAGTTTGGGGGGGGGGGGGGGGGAGTATCATTATCATAAATATGATCCAATGAATTCTTAATTTTATAAACCAAAGTTGAATAGCATAGACCATTATTATGCAACTTTATAATTTTTTGTTTTTTAGCGTCATTATTTGTATTAGGTTTGTCACTTTGTAGCTGATCATTTACAGTATCTGTTTCAAATAGTCGATATAAAAAATCTGCCATACTGTTATGCTGTCCTTTGATATGTTGTGGTTTAAAGTAATATCTCGATATTTTAAGTATCCACCGAGCTAGCTTATTAAACTTTGTTTGACTATTAAATAACCAGAGCAGACTTTTACAATCCGTTTGTAGGATGAAATGTCTGTCTATTAAAAATTCTTTAAATATTTCGAGAGTGTGTATAACCGCAAGCATCTCTAACTCGTGATTATTATAACGTGTTTCAGCAAGATTAAGTTTCCTTGCGATATACATAATTGGATGGAGACCGTCGTCATGTTCTTGAAGAAGAACAGCTCCAATACCTGAAGCTAATCCATCGCATTGAAGAATACATTTTTTAGAGAAGTTAGGATGTTTTAGTACAGGAGTCGACATAAATGCCATTTTGAGTTTTTTAATAGACTCTAAGTGAATGTCCGTTAATTAAAATTTTGTGTTCTTTTTTTTTTTAAATCGTTCAACGGAGCTACTATCTGACTAAACATCGGAATGAATCTGGCATAAAATGCGGCTACGCCAAGAAATCTTTAAGGTTCCTTGACGTAGGCATATCTTTTATGGCTTGAACTTTAAGGAGGTCAACGTATCGACCATCCGGAGAAATAACGCTACCAAGGAGTCAAACCCTAGACATACAAAAACGGGCTTTTTCCTGATTAACAGTGATTCCAAGTTTTTGTATTTTGCAAACAATAATTCTAAATGCTGTAAATGGGACTCAACATCGGGGCTATGTATTATTAAATCATCATAATAAATCAGTAAAAATTGATGACGAAATTCGGCAAAATTAGAGTTTAAAAAACAAGCTAATGCTTGACTAGAAACACTTAAACCAAAAGGAAAATAATTCCATTGCCACATTCCAAATTGTGTTATAATAGCTGTGACATGTTTAGAATCGTCTGCAATTTTGAGCTGATAGAACAATTTGCGCATGTCAACAATTGAGAACACTTTAGACGTACCAAGGCTAGAAAAAATATGGCTCATATTCGCAGAACTCATAGGATCGAATTGTATATGTTTGTTCAAGAATCTGTAGTCGGCTACAAGACGATGAGAATTATGTTTTTTGGGCACAAAGAAAACAGGACTAGCATATTAGCTATTAGATGGTGATAAAATACCTTGTTTAAAGATTATTTATATGCTCGTGTAATAATTTTGCCCTATCTGGAGCCAAATAATATGAGCCTATACCACTGGAATGTCATCCTTTAATTTGATTCTATATTCAAAGTTTTTTGCACGTCCTGGTATTTCTGAAAATATACTTTTATATTTGTCCAAAAATAATTCAAGTTGATTGATCTGTGCTTTATTCATTTGAACTTTAGCTTCACAAATTGTTGACATAATGTTGTTAGAATTTGAAGAACTTAAGAACGGAATAGTAATATTTTCGTCATGTTTAAACTTAATTTCAGAACTCGCAAAGTCGAGGATGATATTACAGTGATTTAGTGTTTTAGATCCAATAAGAAAATCGAAAGGGAGGTTATCTACGATGCAAAAGGTTTTTGTCAAACTAAATTTACTAATTTTGAAGTGAATCTTGACTGCGGATGAAATTTTTAAAAGATTATTTCCCGGTAAGGTAATTGATATATACCTATGATTTTTTTTGGTTTAATGGAATGATCAATTTTTAATAATTTGTTTAAGATCCTAGTTCGAATAGCATTAACGGATGCGCCCGAATCGAATAAGGTTAAAATTGGTAGACCAGTGACAAAAATATTATGAGTTGGTAATGATGACGCGTATAGATTATTTAAAATGTTGTTAGGATTCACATCACGTTTTTTGAGTCGGAATTAGTGAAATTATTGTTTCTGTTTTGTTCATTAAATTTGCGTTTTCGGCAATAAATGATAGTATGCCCTAATTTTTTACAATACGCACAAGATAATGAACCAGATTTTGTTGTGGGCTTTAGAATATTTTCAGTAAGTGCTTCAGATTTTGAGTTGAAGATTTAGTGGTTTCAATCTAGTTTGAATTTGCTCAATTTGACAAACTAATTTGGTTAATTCATCAAATGAAGATGGCATAGAGGTTAAACCCATTACCTGTAAGGTACTTGAATTCGCATGAACAAATATAATTTCAACAATTTGTTGTTCTAATAATTCCGAAATTAAAATACTAGCGTATTGAATTATCGAAGCAGTGAATTCTGAAAGAGGCTCATCCTCACTTTGAGAACGACGTACGAATTTATATATTAAAATTTGTTTGGACGATGGAGAAATATATACGTCAAACAATATTTTTAAAATTTGCTTCCATTCTAAGGAATTTAAAACGCGATGTGACCAAAATTGTTGTGCATTAAGCGCACATTTATTAATTAAAGATTTAAGTAAAATATTAAATGGAATTATGTTGATATCTACTAAATTTTGAACCTGTTTAATAAATTTTAGAATAAGTTCTGGGGATGAGAGATTTAAAATACTGACTTTATTCTAAAAGCTTTCAATAAACTGAAGTATGGGATACTAACTGTGTTAAGGTATCACTTAACTGAAAAATTTGCTGATGCTGCAGTTGCATGTTTTGTTGAAATTCGGCTAAATTTGCTGCAGCATTTCCCAAAGTCTGATTGGTCGCCGCTAGTTGTGTTGAAATAGCTGCAATGTTTATAGCTAGTGTTGCCGTCGGAGTTTGAAAAATTGCACTAGGTGACGTTGGAGAAGCTGTTGGTAAGGTTGGATGTCCACAATCTGGACCCTCACTATTGCGTTCCATTGATCTCGTTCTTGGCATATTTTGTTCTAATTATAAACGGTTTTGATGTATTAAAACTCTCAAAAAATAAATAAATAAATAAAGATTAGTATGTAATATTAGATATAAAAAAAATACCATAAGATTATAAAAAATCCCAGAGAAAACTTTTCAGTTTGTTCTGTTACCAAATGTAAATAGAAATTTTCTATTTACATTTGTATATGTAAATTTGTTTGTATGTACCAAATGTTAATTTAATTTTACATTTGGTGTAGAAAGTAGAATAGGATATGTGAAATGGTACGGAGCCCTGAACATAAGAGATAATTATTCACACGTATAGGATGAATCAAATATACATGTAAAGAGAATAATATTGATACGGCAGAGTTTGGCAATGAACTCTAATAGTTCATATACAGGAAACCTGGGCCCCCATATCCTGTGGTAGCAATGAGATATTAAAATGCCGTGTGATCTCTGAAAAGATTTTCCAGGGATACTTTAAATAAGATTTGACTCCATATTTCAACAACAATAACACGTACATATATATATTTAACTCAAATATAAAAATAAAGTTAAAAAAAAAATAAAGTGTGTGTGAAGGTTTAGTTACCAAGTTTTTTTTTAAATAAATTAATCAAAAATTTACAAAAGAATGGATGATTCAAAATAAATTTGAATTACAATATTTCAATCACATTTGTCAAGTGACATCCATTTAAATTGAATTAATTAAACAAGTTAAAATTGAATTCAAGTAAATGAAATCAACAAAAGAATGTATAATTGTTCAATAACAAGTTTAAATAAAATTGATATTGCAAAATATTGTTTTATAGAAGTAAGTTAAATTAAATTCATTCGATGAAGTTTACAAAAGAAAATATAAATAAAAAATAATTTTGATTACAAAATCTTAATCAAATTAATCAAATAATATCAACTTAAATTTAAGCTGAATACATTCAAATAAAAACCATAAAAGAATGTATAACTCAGACTGTTTTGAATACAAGTTTAAGCAAATTTAAACAAGTAATCGAATAATATGGTTTATACTTGCAAGCCAATATGAATAGTTTAAAATTAAAAACAAAATATCAAGATAAGATAAAGGTTTTAGAATTTTGAAAACCGAAATAAATAAAAATATAAGATGATTATTGAATGATAATGGTGATATTTTAAGATTGAATTAGAAAATAGAAAAAGGAATACCACCAATATTGAATTTGACAAAAATTATCCTACTAAGAAAATAATATTTTAACGGGAATGAATGATTACACATGACATAATTATACGACGTAATTGTTCATTCCCAATATAAATGTTAGAAATTTGAAAAAATACGATTAACACTGGCTATACAAGAACAAACTTGAATTGAAATTAGATGAATCCCAACAACGTGAAATATTGAATTGTAAGTTTGAAATAGATCGGTAAAAGAATAAAAGAATGATACTTATCAGATGTTGAATTTTTCCTTCAGCGGGCACCCTTGCTAAACAACTATAATTATATTTACTCAAATCCACACGAATGAACATGTTTAAAAATGTTGATATAATATCAGTAACATGCCTATGTTTCAAAAACATAGACCCAGCCGCTCGACTAAAAAATAAAAGTTATATAACACAATGTAATCAACATACCTGTATCTGAAGAACACAGAGTCGACCACTCATATAAGAACGGAGATATGTAGCTAGCCAGGTAATGAAGTTACCTAGCCCAGGAATTTACAGCAACCTCGATGTGGCTGCTCCCACGAATTTTATTCGACTATATGATGTGGCTGGCGTCGTAGCAAAGTTGTTTACCACTGTCTTACCTAATATTAGCGAGTCGATCCCGAGTATTCGCGAGTCTGTTTAAGCAAAGTAGTTTAACATACCACTAACAATTTTTATTTATATATATGTATATTATTTTTTTTATTATAGAAGTATGTTGGCGCGAATTTGGAAAGTAAGTGAACGATAAAAAATTCATCTACATAGAATGAAATTTGGTATTTGAGGCACTTTTAGTATTCTAAAGGTCAAGATCGTAAAGTGTAAAATCGGATGACGGGAAAGGGGGTATAGAGGGAGGAGGAAACACAATATTTGACTATCTCCCTTAATATTTGAAAAATCAAAAAATTTATCAGTAGGTAGGTACAAAGTTTTATTGTAATTTTGTTTCTTATCATTTTTCTTTTACACTAATATTTACAATTAAAGATTGAAAGTTAAAATTCTATATATCTCTGTTTACATTAGAGTTTGAGAAACATGATCAAGTAATGAATTGTAGCAAACTTGATTATATACAACTTTACTCCTTATACATTTTTTGATTATTCTAATATTAAGAGAGATATTCAAAATATTTTGTTTGATACGAATACATGAAATATATTTTATTGAAAAAATTTTGATTGTCGTTTCCATAGTAACTATAAACTATAATCGTTTTACCGTTCTATTTTGGCTGTTAATAAATTTAATTGTTGCAAATACTAAAGTCATACCAGATATTATATTTCATTTTGATCACACTAAAATTATGATCGCTAGAGAGTGATTTTTGTAATCTAAGGAAATTTGCTAAGTTGACGCAGCTCCTGCGTAACGAATTTTTTTTAGTTGTTTTTCGTTTCTAAGCCAATCTGATCTATTTATAATTTTTCAATTTTCAACGTTTATCGTTTTATCAATCATCACAATTTATTTCTATGCAATATTTTACTTTACTTTAATAAATTGTGTCAATATAAATATAAAAACAAGTAATGTAAAAACTAGCTGAATTAATTGTTTGAATACCCAGTACATACTGAGTTGTATATCAATGTTTGAATTGTTAATATTTTTGCCTATTCAATGTTTATAAAATATGAACTATTTGTTTTGTTTTGTGTTAAAAATTAATATTGAAACACTAAAAATGTTATTACATTTAAAAAAATTTATAATAATGTTCTTCCGATTTTATATATTTAAATATTGAGTTACATAATTGAATTGAGTTAATCAACGCGAAGTGACTGTTAACACAGAACGTTGGTTAACTCGAGCCGTTAGGCGACGCGAAAAGTTAGTCAACGCGAAGCTTTTGTAAATCAACGGAAAGCGTTTGTAAACGCGAAGCGTTGTTCAATGAAAAGCTTTATTCAAAGAGAATCGTCAGTGATTCAACGCGAAGCTTGATTTTACGCGAATCGTTAATGCTTAAAGTAAGCATGAAAAGTTAGTCAAATCATAGCGTTAGTTAACGCTAGGTGTAAGATAAACCACGTGAAGATTTAGCCGACGCGTCAGTCGATATGAAGCACTAGCTACCGCGAGGAAATTAACGCGGAGTGTAATCAAGTTAACACGAAGCTTTAGTAAATCAACGCATAGCGTTGGTAAACGCAAAGCGATAACCAACGCGAAACGTAAGCTAAGGCGAACCGTAAGTCTGCCAACGCGAAGCGTTAGCCAATGAGAACCGTTAGTTATCCAAAGCGAAGCGTCAGTGATTAACGAAGCGTGATTTAACGCGAATCTTTAACCAACGAAAAGCGTGATCCAATGCGAAACGTAAGCTAAAGCGAACCGTACGTCAGACAACGCGAAGCGTTAGTAAATCAACGCATAGCGTTGGTAAACGCAAAGCGAAACGTAAGCTTATACGAACCGTAAGTCAGCCAACGCGAAGTGTGAGTAAATCAACGCATAGCATTGGTAAACGCAAAGCGAAACGTAAGCTTATACGAACCGTAAGTCAGCCAACGCGAAGCGTTGGCCAATGAGAAGCGTTAGTTATGCAAAGCGAAGCGTCAGTGATTCGCGAAGCGTTATTTCACGCGCATCGTTAACCAACGCGAAAACTAAGCTAAACACTGGAAATTACGTTGTTTCTCGGAAAGCGAAGTGTTTGTCTTAAATCTCAATATCCAGGCTATAACTTGCTTGGCCCTAACAAAGAAAGAGAAGCATTCAAGAAGGACCACACCAGTATCTCCTCCCGCTACATGTCCTATCAACGATGTGCTAACCTCTTTCAGGTCAGGCAGGTAAGGAATGGCTACTAATTCTTGGCATGGCCATAAAGTAAAATCTTCACGCAAACAATCAGGACCTGACCACCACAACTTATGGTTTACGAGCTGGCTTAGCATACAGCCACGACTGGCCATATTAGCAGGGTTGTCAGCCGTTGGTACATGAAACCATTGGGATAGTAAAGTCCGATCTAAGATGTTAACGACACGATTAGCAACGAACACCTTGAGAAGATGAGCTGGGGTGCGGAACCATGACAAGACTACCATAGAAGCTGTAAAGAGGTAAAGCTTTTCTATATGAAGTTGAGCTCTTAGTGGTAATAAACACTTTATGAGCTTGGCAAGTATGCAGCTGGCACATAACTCAAGACGGTGAATTGTGATTGGTTTCATTGGAGCCACCTTAGTTTTTGCACGAATCAAGCTGATCAACAGGCATTGAGCCGAACAAACGACTCCCAAATAGCCAGCAGCAGCCATTGCAGAGCTAGAAGCATCAGAAAATCCAATGAGCCCAGGTGGATGAATGTAGGTATCAAGAATGTTACGTGGAATCTTGATGGTTTGAAGGCAAGGCATTTCTTTGGCAAATTGACTCCATTGTTTTGTCATATTAGAAGGCAAAATATCCCACCCGGTTCCTTGTAACCAGATTTTTTGCATTAATATTTTATCCATATGACTACAGGTTCCAGAAATCCTGGTTAATCATAAGTACGGGCAATTTGTAATAAAACTTGGCGCTAAGTGGTGCAATTAGGTATGGTTTCGATTCGATCACAAAAGACATCGTCTTCAGATATCCATTGAATTCCAAGAACCTGAATGGTCTCGACATCACCAAATTTGTGAGGCTTCTCCATATAGTCCTGAGGAAGGTCATTCAGAAGGGCAGCAAAAAAGCTTGCCCAGATAAGTCATCACGTAACTGACGGGCTTCAGCAATGGAGGGGCTCCGGTATACACATCATCGACATACATGTCAGTTTCTTAGACCTTAGCAGCAGTCGGATATTTGAACCCTTCGTCTTGGATTATTGTTTTATCACAGTGACAACAAAACAAACACGATTTATTTCATACTGTTGCACAGGTTGAGAGGATTTGTAACGCCACAGTATCTGCTGAAATTTGCTATCTTTTGGATGGAATTTGGTAGCTCGGTACATTTGTTTAATGTCACCTGTGGTAGCAACTTTATGCAAACGAAAATTTAAAACAATATCATTAATACTGTTTTGAAGCATAGAACCGGCCAATAAAGCTTCATTTAAGGAAGGGACTCTGACTTTAGTTGTGGAACTATCTTTCGTAACTCCATGATGAGGCAAAACATAAAACAAATCATTCTCGGCAGGTGCGATGTGACCAGTAGTGATGTAATCTTGAAGATTTGTATGGTGCAAATCTTTATACATTGGCTATCTTTCTAAACGCTTTTCTAGATTAACAAGACGATTCAACGCAGAGACACTGTTATCACCTAGGTCAGGAGCTTCACCGTCACGAAATGGAAACCGTACAATATAAACTCCATCGGAGTCACGACGGTGAGTTTTGACAAAGTGATCCTCACATTTAACTTCTTCTAGGCCCAACGGAATTTTAACAGGCAATTCTTCAATTTCCCAAAACTTCTGTAATTGGTTGGAAATATCTGTGTCAATGTGCGATATGAAAAATGATTGACACTCATTCGATGACGTAGTAGGTAGGCATTCACCCATGACAAGTATTCCAAACATGGATGGAACCAGAGAGGGATGACCTGGAACCACAGATTCAGATGTCATAAGGTTGGCGTACTATTGTGCTCCAATGAGCATTTCAACAGAAGCAGGGCTGAAGAACTGAGGATCGGCAAGTTGCAGCATACAAAGCTTATTCACCATTTCTTGAGAAACCGGAACGGCAGAAATATTGGTTTCTATGGTTGGTAACACAGCCGCTTTATCGGTGATAGAAAACGGGCGATGTTTCGATTTAACATTACAAATAACAGTACTTTTGGCTGTTGGTGGTTTCCCGGATCCTATACCCGAGATGCGAATGTTAGACGCTATCATTGGTAAGGTAAGACGATCTCTAAATGACTGGGAAATAATATTTATCGTGACCGAAGACGTCAGGAATACGATCCATAGCTGTTTCCAATAGGACTTGTTTAGGCTAGCGTACAGAAGACGAAGGCATGATACTACCTGATAGCGCAACGGAGGGTGCATTGACTGGTGATATAGAAGGATTATTGGCCTGGCTGTCATAAGGAAGCATGGTATGATGGGGTTTGGAACCACAGTGTCTGCAGGTAAATTTAAAAGAAAAGTGGTCCAAAACAGGAAAAGCATAAAAGCTTCTTAAGTAAGACTGCATAGCGTTGAGAAATAGTCATATCACCAAACTGGCTACATTCCACGACTCGATGAGATTTAGCACAACATGGACAGGAGTGACCTAAATCTGTGGTAGGCTTGGAAGAGGTTGATGGCACACTAGACTTCAGCGGAGGAGAAGCATGAGCAACCATAGCTCTTTAAACAGGAGTTTTCGTAGAAACAACCGGCTTGGGGTAATTTATTCTTGCTGACGAGGAGTTAATAACACATCACATGTGGCAATACATCCTTCTAAAAATTTCAGGACCTAGGCATAGGTGGGTACAGTAGCATCGTTAGCTCTTGTATTCTCAAAAACTGAGAATCAATATTTGAGGTTCAAGCAGTCTAAGAGCCATGAAAGAAATAAGAAAATCCGAAACACTAGTCAGATCAAGTTTGTTTAAAGCTTCTACTTGGGCATTAAAATCTCCTAAGAATCATGTAAATTGACCTTCATGCGTGAAAGAAGACTTCACAGAAAATAATCTCTGACACACATTAGATGCAACTCTTTTAACTCTTTTGTTAGTGATTTAACTCTTTTGTTAGTGATCCTATTCACCAGAGTTTTGTAGGCAGTGTCATAAGAATTTTCCGCAAATAGTAGACCTTGTATGGCAGTCAAAGCAGTGCCGGAGGTGGAAGAGCGTAAGTAGCTATACTTTTCGATGGTTGAGAGATGGCCTTGGTTATGAACCAAAGTGTCAAACAAAGATTTTAATGAATCAAACTTTTCATAAATTCAGTCAAATGTAGGCAGAGTAATATGAGGCAGTTTTGGTTTGATTGCTGGCATGGAAGGTGGTGGAACGGTTTGTGGTTCAGGCAAAGAGGCTTCCGCAGCTCTAACAGAATAGAATAATCCTCATATGCGTTTGAGGATGCTAAAACGTCTGATATACGATGTTCTTCAACTGCTAAGGCGTTCGTTTCCAATATTTTATTTTGAATGGTATCAAATTCGTAATAAGCCTTGTCTTAGGTTTTGCTTCCTGCTTTAAATTGCATGCAAATAATTGAATCATTTAAACGAGGAACTAAATCGAAAGCTTGTTGTATAGTTTGAAAATACCGTTGATGCCTGGTAACTAAAACCTGGAGAACGGAAGCCACCTTTTCCAGAATAGTAGGCATTTTAATGACAAAAAAGGCAATTTGAAAAACAAAAGGTTTTAACAAAAGTAATTCAAATCAAATTACTTATTTACTGAAAATCAATTAATGAATTAATTAATTCCACAAAATAAATTTATAAAATCAATAAATTATAAAAAAAATTATAAAATAAATGAAATCAATTTCACCACGTGGCAATGAAATGGTCAAAACACAAACACCAAATTGGATAACAATTTTGATGTAAACAACGAAATTTGCTGTAAACAAATTTTAATAAATCAAAATTAAATATGCAATTTTAATATCTAAATATATCGAATGGCAATTAATGACTCCAATTAATTGCCATAATGGCCATTAAATAAATATTCACTTTGGCACGGCAATAATGTATCCCAGCGAATAAAGAAACATAAGGGAAAGGCATCCGGATACAAGGAACCAAAATGTTTGAACGGAACGAAATTTGGATTTAACTGGCGCCTACCTTTTCTTCTGCATTCTCTAGTGACTTAATCACTTCTATTCTGAATTCTCTCTTGACTTCATTACTTTAGTGTTTAATAAAAAAATATATATAACACTTTATGACACTACCGAACGATCGAACGTTGATTAATTAATTGAAGTAATTTACATTCATCCTTTATTCTCATACAACTGCGCGCGAATTATGTATCCCATATAAGTAAAAAATACAAATATTTGAATGATTCATATCATAAAGTAATAAACCTTGGAACATGATTCATAATATAATTGTTGATCTACATTATGGTTTATGAGTCATAACCATCCCTTGTCAGATATATAATATTCGTCATGAACAAAATTCATTTTGTTCGTTTACATACATGATCTATGAACCATCACTTATCAAATATAATATATTCATTATCACCATCAACAGTCCAAAGTATCATCTTTAATATATATTAGTCACTTCAGACGTCACAACCAACACAGTATATAATGGGTCAACTCTAGGATGGAAAACAATATTAATTCAGAAGATTTTGACCTATGCTCGTCTTGTTGGATTTTATGTTCATTTGTTACAAAATAATTATATTCAATTTATTTTATTTTATATAGTGCTTTGTGAAATTAAATTGTTATTTAACTATTGTAATAAAAGTGTTTGTAAAGCTTAGAAAATAAGTTCATTTTTTTTCTAAACCTTCGGGACGACGGACATAAATCGTGCGCGCAGATACCAGAAAGGACAGGGATACATCAACATAAATGGTTAGGGATTCGTACCAATAAATTAAGGGTTCGTACAATTACATATATATATATATATATATATATATATATATATATATATATATATATATATATATTTATATATTCTCAACCATAGCTAGTGGGTTCCATCAAATAGAAATTGGCCCAAAAGACATCCCCAAAACAGGTTTCTCTGAATGACATTCGGATAAAAAAATGCATCCGCTTAATGTCAACGCGTCATGGACAACAGTGGACAATTTTTTCGTATATGTCTAAGTCTTTCAGACCACGAATAAATTGTGCTTGTAAAATAGCAAGAATAGGTTGTTGCTATTGTAGCCATCTCAAATACATAACAAAAGTTGACGACGATAATAAAATTACAATTTATCTTCAAAATTAAAAAACACGTGGAAAAATAAAACAAAGCGGAAATGGAATCAATTTTATTAGCTGTTTGATTTAGTGATTGTAAAGTTTAGAAAATAAATTCATTTTTCTTCTAAACCTTCGGGACGACGGACATAAATGGCGCAGCCGGTAGAATATTTCTAAAGAATTATAAAAAATTTTTTCTTAAAGAAATAACGCGTTAATTAGTGAATCTACCAAAACCTAGGAGAAATTCGCTAAGTGGCTTTCAAGTCTTTGTAATGCACATGGCAACCTACTAAACAAATAAATTATTTTATGTCGACAACACTATCTGGTAACTGAACAAAAATTGCTGGTCACTGGAGCATATTACTGGCAAAATTGGTAACTGGAAGCAACTCAATTTGAAAACTGGTTTTTGGCGGTTTACTGGAAATTAGTGGTATCAACAATTGGTTTTGATATTCGCAGTTTGAAAAATATGATGTGGATCAACATTCTGTTATGCATGTAAGTCAACTTTACTGTATGCAAAAGTTATCCTAAATGCCTAAAGTTCCATCATTTATATCCCATAAAAGAAAGAATATTCTACCCAAAAATCAGAGAATTGTTCGTAGTGGTTCTGAAAGCTCATTATCAGAATCAGAAAGTACAATCGAAATCACATCGCACGATTCAGAAATCGAAAATTTAACACAAATTATAGAAAATATTAAAATACCAGACGACAATCAAATATTGCCAAGTGCACCTCTCGCTTCATCGAGTATATTATATTTAAGTATACCTAATAATTTAAAAACTAACATGACTTTACCAACTATAATAACTCCAGTGGAGATTATGAGAAATATGGCCACCTATGATGGGTGTGCTGGAAAATTAAATTCCTTTATTCTAATGGGAGACCATAGAATAGGATGGGAGACCAATGGGAGACCAAACATACTCAGTGGCCCAAATGAAAATCATCCTGTCCTCATAGGATATATTAAAGAAAAATTAATAGGAGACGCTAGTCATGCTATTATAGCTGCGGGTAACCCAGATACCTGGCAAGAGATTAAAACTTGCTTAAAAATAAATTTTTCAGACGAAAGCACACATTACTTCGGTTATAAACTCATTAAGACAAGGAAACAGGGACATAACACAATATTATTCATACGCTAATGAATACCAAAATTTATTGCTAAACACAATAGAAAAAGAAGGTCGTTCAGCTGATTACATCAGAGGACAAATTGACTCCTATTTAAGTACTGTACTTGAATCATTTATAGTGGGACTTAAACCCGAATTAAGTGCTACTATACGTGCTGCTAAACCTTATACTTTAAAAGAAGCCTATGACTTATGTATTAATGAATTAGCCATGCAAAGATCATGCTACGAAAGAAATAGAGGAAATTTGTATATATCTGAAACTAGACCAATACATAAAACTAGTCCGGTATACAAACCGCCTCATAAAGTGAAATTATCTAGACGTAATTTTGCTTCACCGGTATACAACACCCCAAACAATTATCAAGTCTGACCAAATTTCGAAAGTAAAAATTTACCTGTACATAGAGCTAATCTACAACCAGCTAATTTTTTACCAAACCAACCAAATCCATTTTCTACACCACAACATTTTCGACCACAAACATATAACCGAAACGTGTGGACTAGACCGCAACTTTCACAATATTTACAACCAACAAATACCCAAAATACTCATACGAACCATAAACTAATAAATAATACTAATAATTATAAACCAACACCCATGGATATATCTAGTGGTAATACACGTCAAATATTACATCACAACAATTTAGATACCGACATTTTATTTAACGAACCATTACTAGAATATAGTAACGACTGTAGAAAGTATCCCAAATAAATGGCACAAAATGCTAGTAACTCTATAAAAGTGGAGACGAAGAAGATTTAAAAAATTATCGGGAAACTGCTTTGACAAACTGCCTGTTAAAAATTTTCACAAGTATTTTAAACAAACGTGAAACAATGTGATTGGAAACCAATGAAATACTGTCAGATGCTCAAAGTGGTTTTCGCTCAAACAGATCATGCTTGGATAATATTTTCATACTTGATGCTCTAGTCAATAAACATCTAAGTTGTAAGGGTAAATACGTGTATGCCTTATTTGTGGACTTTCGAAGAGCATTTAATACAATTAACCATGAATTATTGTGGAGGAAGTTGTACGAGACAGGCATTAGTGGAAAAATTATACGCGTAATAAAAAGTTTATATGATGGTGCTAATTTTGTCTTAAAAATGGATTCCAAATGCACAAATGACATCCAAATAAACACTGGAGTTTTGCAGGGTGAAAGTTTATCGAGCCTATTGTTCAACATATTCATTAATGATATGGAAAAATCATTTCGAGACGGTAACATGATAGGAATCAGTGCAGATCATCTTCATGATATACTGTTATTAATGTACGCCGATGATGCAGTTATATTTGGATACTCACCTGCTGATATTCAGAATAAATTAAATCACCTCAAAACATATTGCGAACATAATAAATTAACATTGAACCCAAACAAAACAAAACTATTGATATTTAGAAACTCAGATAAATGCAAGAAAATGCCAACTTTCAAGTATGGGAGTGACGTCATTGAAGTGTGCAACGAATATAACTACCTTGGTGTTAAATTCTCATGCTCGGGTAAATACAGGAAAGCCACGGAAGAAATGATATCCAAAGCTAAACTAGCATCTGGCCGTGTTCGACATATTCTCTCGGATTTAAAATCTGATACATGGGAAGCAAAGATGAGATTATACGACTCAATTGTCACAACAACATTAACGTATGCAGGAGAAATATGGGCACCCAACAACTTGGAACAAATTGAAACTGTGCAACTACAATTCTTGAAAAAATTACTTGGTATAAAAAGAAATACCCCAAACTTCATGGTCAGGCTGGAGACAAACAAAGTTCATTTAGCACTCAATATTTTTCAGAAGATGTTACGCTTATGGGTACACTTATTGAAACAGCCAAAAAGGCGAAATATTAAAAAGTGCTATAATGAACTCTTTACAAATGATGGAAACGCTGAACACGTTAGAAGAAACAATTGGTGTACAAACTTAAAATCAATGATGTGTGAAATTGATCAGTTAGAAATTTGGAATTCACAAGATATAGCAAGGATCAAAGAAACGGAACTTGTAATGATGTACGAAATGCATCTAAAAAATAAAGATTTGAGTAGGCTTGAACAATCGAATTACAGTGAACACTACAAATTCTTATATCCAAATTATGTATTTCATAAAAGCTACTTGTCATATAGATGCAACATTTCGAAGCAACGAGTTATATGTCAAATTCGCACAACAAGCCAATTGTGATTTGAAATTTATCTAGGGAACTTCAACAATGTGTTGAATATAAATAGCGTGTATTCTATTTGTAATTGTAATGAGCTTGAAGTGATTTATCACTTCTACATTAAATGCCCAATTTATAAGGATAAAAGGAATATATACTTGGCAAAACATTTAAACAATGTTTGTGTAGAGAACTATTTTATAGAACTTTTCCACATTAAATCCCTAAATCATTTGAATGACATATATAATTACACAGTAAGTGCCTTTCAACTTCGAAGACAAATTTTAGAAGAATTTCAATAACTATATTTTCTGATTTTTTGTTAATATTATGTTTATGTTTATGTTTATGTATTTTTATGTTTATATTATGTTTATGTATTTTTATGTTTATATTATTTTGTAGTTAAAATTTAATTTCTGATGTTTTGAAAGCATTAATTTTGTTTTTTATACTGATTGTAGAACTCTTTGTTAAATTCTGTATGAATATGAACAAATAAATTCTATTCTATTCTATTCTAGTAACGACTATAATTATGAATACCCCTCTGAATATTACGACCAATATATAACTCAGGATATCGAATCCACGGACGATCATAAAAATGATAGTTTGGAATATCAAGTAGAAAATCCAGAAGATGAAAATTTTCAGTAAGTAGCCTCAAAACGACCGGTTTCGTAGAATTTAATAATATTAATGAAAGCACTCTCCCATATATAACTTTTAACAACTTAAAAATTTTTATTGATACGGGAGCCGATGCGAATTTTATATTACCAAAACACTGCATAAATAGTATCAAATATCCAGTTTAGGCAAAGTTACTACAGCCTTACAAACCCATTTAATTACCGAAAAAATAATTGTAGATTACATTGCAGAATTTAATAATACACAACCGATAGAATTTTTAGTTTTTGATTTCCATAATTATTTTGACGCCATAATAGGTAGTAATACCCTTAAATCGCTCAATCTTGTAATCGATTGTCAAAACGACATAATTTCTTTCAACCAAAATAGGATCAAATTAAAAAAGAAAAAAAATCACAAATTCGTAACAATCAATCTTTTAGCAAATGAACAAAAAGAAGTAACACTTCCGATAACTATAAAAAACGGTGACATATTCATTCAACAAATCCTTTTGAATAGAAATATTTCAGTAATTGACGGTTTATATAAAGCGGAAAATAATAATGCACCAGTAATGATTCAAAAAAATTCTAACCAACCGCAAACAGTAATAGTTCAACCCCTCCTCGCAGAAAAACTACATAATTATAAAGTTTTAAATAACATAAATAATAACTCAGATGACACTTACGAATTCGCCAAAAACAATTTACGAATAAATCATCTAAATAGTGAAGAAAAAAATAACTTAATAAATTTATGTGCTAGATATAAAGACATATTCTACGATCCGAGTAATATAGGACCAATGACCTCCACCTCGGACGTTAAACATGAAATTAAACTAAGAGACGACAAACCAGTATATGTAAAGGTTACCGATTACCATTTATACAGAAATTAGAAATACAAAAACAAATAGACGAATTATTAGATAAAAATATCATTAGACACTCAAACTCCCCGTGGAGTAAACCCTGTTTTATTATTAATAACAAAGTAGACGCATCAGGAAAACAGAAATTTCGTTTAGTCATGGAGTATCGTAAATTGAACGAAAAAACAATTGATGATAGATACTCTATGCCGAACATAACGGATATCCTTGATAAACTTGGTAAGTGTTATTATTTTTCTACACTGGATTTAGCATCAGGATTTCACCAAATTGAAATGAAACCTGAGAATATAGCTAAAACGGCATTTTCGGTGGAAGAAGGTCACTATGAATTTACACGAATGACCTTTGGCCTGAAGAACGCACCTGCTACCTTTCAGAGAGTTATGGATAATATGTTGCGTGAATACATAGGTATAAATGTACTAGTTTATATGGACGACATTATTATATACAGTTCCTCTCTCCAAGAACATATATATGTTCTTACCAAAATGTTTAACAAATTAAGAAAACACAATTTCAAAACTCAACTTGATAAATGTGAGTTTCTCAGAAAAGAAATAGAATTTCTTGGACATATTGTAACAACCGATGGGATAAGACCGAACCCATAAAAAATAGAAGCAACCGACAAATTGCCTATACCAAAAACAATCACGGAAATAAAGTCTTTTCTCGGACTAATAGGATACTATAGGAAATTTATCAAAGGTTTTGCTAAAATCACCAAACCGATGACAATGCAACTAAAAAAGGACAAAAGTACCCTGATTTCGAACAGTCATTTATATTAACTACAGATGCTAGTAATTATTCTATATGGGCTGTGTTCATCACAAGGAAAAATTGGATCAGATAAACCAATATCATATGCCTCACGAACTTTATAGAAATCAGAGTGCAATTACTCTACCATAGAAAAGGAACTTCTTGCAATTGTATGGGCCTGAAAACAGTTTCGGCCATATTTGTATGATCAAAAATTTTATATCCTTACAGACCAGAAACCATTGAAATGGGTATTCCCTCTCAAGGAGCCAAATTCTAAATTAATCCGTTGGAATATCAAATTAGTAGATTACAACTTCCAAATAGGCAATAAACCCGGTAAGAAAAACACTAATGCTGACGCTCTATCTCGTGTTCAAATCATCAACATTGAGTCTATTTCAACACAACATTCCGCTGATGAAAATTTACAAACAGGTATACCCATATCAGAACGCCCCTTGAATGAATTAAACCGACAAATAATTATCAAGTTAGGCGAAATGAGCACTAGGGAAAATAGTCTCTTGTTTAAAACAAAATATCGAATAACGATTTCTATCGTTAACAAGGATGAATCCACCCTACTCAAGATACTAAAAGACGAATTAACAAATTCAAAAATCAATGCCGTGTATTGTTCGGATGATATATTCATCAAACTTCAAGAATGTTACGTCAAAAATTTTAATACAACTATGAAATTAGTCAGATGCATAAAAATATTAAAAGATGTAGAAACTGAATTGGAACAAACCGAACTCATGACAAAATATCATGAAAAATCATTGCATCGAGGTATAGAAGAAACTTTCCAACATTTAAAACGCGAATTCTATTTTGATAGTATGAAAAGTAAAATACAGATGTTTATTAACAATTTTGAAATTTATAAAACTAACAAATACGATAGAAACCCACCTAAGATAAAATACACCCCGACAGAACAAGCTACCAGACCATTTGAAATTTTACACATAGATCTTTTTCATTTTGACAAAAAACACACATTAACTGCCATAGACAAATTTAGTAAATACGCCTTCGTTAAAATCCTACAAGATAGAAACACGAAAAGCGTATTAGATGCCTTATTGGAAATTATAAATCTACACGGAATACCACGAAAGGTGATACATGACCCAGGTGCAGAATTTGAAGCCAATGACTTCAAAAATTTCCTGAACCTGTATGATATAGAAAACCATGTCACTTGTGCTAGAAATTCAACAGGAAACTCTCCGGTTGAACGTTTTCAATCAACACTGATTAAGGCGTATTGATAGCCAGGAAAACATTCCCTCGACTCACATTAAATTCTCAAAGCTAATGTATTTGTTATATAGTGGCGTTATTATATAGTGGTCACTGCATATAATAACGCCTTTCACAGTTCTATCCAATTAACCCCTACAGAGGTAATACGAGGAATCCATGATGAAAAATTGATATCATTAAAAACAAATAATGCAAATGCTATAACTGAATACAATCGTATTCATTTAGAGGAATTGCAATTTATCAAAAACTTCATAAAAATCCAGAATGACAAACAAGCAGAACTATTGAATAAGAAAAATATAAAAGAGAAACTTATAAACCCACCCGACATTTCAATAAATCAACCTGTTTTTGTAAAAAAAAATCGACGAAATAAATTAAGTCCAAAATACTCGAAGGAGTTATGTCTAGAAAATCACAATAAACATATTAAAGCAAAGAACAGGCAAAAAATCCAAAAATATCATAAAAGAAAAACAAAAATTAAAAAGAAAAAGAAAATTAACCTTGACGAACGGACAACGAATAGAAATAACTGACGTTTCTAATAATCACGGTTTATTCGCATTAACATAAGGATGCGAATCCCAAAAGTAACTTCCCATTATAATAACTTAATACATATAGTAGAAATCGAACCTTTTTTTCTCTAACATTCTCCGTCACCTCGTAACTAATAGCACTTCTTTACACAACATTCATATAACACAGTTAAGCACACAAGCTAAACAATTGTATCATAAAACTAGTAGTCTGCACCCTTTTATACGTACCAAAAGAGGCCTTGCTAACTTCTTAGGATCCGGAATCAAATTCATTACTGGTAATATGGATAGCGAAGATGCTTAAGAAATAAACAAACAGATCGAAATTCTCCAAAATAATAATAACATATTACAAAAAACAGTAAACAACAACATTCATTGAACTACCAAATGATCGATAGATTTAAAACCCTTACAACTGAAATAGCTAATCAGCATAAGGATATTACTAGACTAATAGCAATTACAAAATGCTTAGACTCATTAGAACTAGATAATATAATTATTCAAACCCAGTTAAATATTATTCATATTATATCATAGAATCCGTTCAATTAGCCAAATTACATAGCATACCCAGATATATTTTAAATATTCCAGAAATACAACCTATCTTGCTGACTTTAGAAAAACATATAAAATTATATAATGTCGAACATGTCTACGAATTGTTGCAACTCAAAGCATATTTTAATGAATCTAAAATCATATTTGCAATACAAATATCGGTATTCTCCGATTTAGAATTTAAATTAATACGAATCCATCCTCTAGTCGAAAACAGTAAAATGATCACCATCAACTCAAACCACATCCTTTACAATCCTTCTTATTTTGCATTCATAACAAGTACAGACTTTCAATTAATAGAACATGATTACATTATAAAACCTATTCTGCTCAAACCAATTGAAAATAATACCTGCGAAATCAACATATTGGAAAATAAGCCAAGCCATTGCCAATATATGAGAGTAAAACAACATAGTATATTAACAGAATTAATTGATAATAATTTCCTAATCATCACCGATTCTCCAATAAACATTTTAACTACCTGTAATAAAAACCAAACTAATATATATGGAAAACTCTACATCAAATTGGAATTTTGCACATTGAATTTATTCGGTATTACGTATGGGACAGTGAGAAAATATACTGAAGCAGAAATGGAATTAATTTTGTTTAATAAAATAAACTACACCAATAATCATACTAAATGGTATTCACATGGATTGAATGATTCTACATTGGAAAATACAGAAGACATCGAATCAGAAAACAATTTAACATATCTATATTATTTGAACTGGAAATATTGTTTAGTCACTATCATTAACTATTAATAACAATTCTCGTTTCATGGAAAATACATGGATGTACCAACAGCAACAGAGTTATCGTACAAATGGACCTACAATCAAATAATCTTGCAACTACGATAGCACTTCTAGAAGCCAAGAACTTGATAAAATCATCTAACCCATTAATCAAATATAATTGAAATTTCCTTTTAAATGGATAATTTCAATCTGCGTCGGGAGAAATTATGTATCCCATATAAGTAAAAAATACAAATATTTGAATCATTCATATCATAAAGTAATAAACCATTGAACATGATTCATAATATAATTGTTGATCTACATTATGGTTTATGAGTCATAACCATTCCTTGTCAAATATATAATATTCGTCATGAACATGATTCATATTGTTCGTTTACATACATGATCTATGAACCATCACTTATCAAATATAATATATTCATTATCACCATCAACAGTCCAAAGTATCATCTTTAATATATATTAGTCACTTCAGACGTCACAACCAACACAGTATATAATGGGTCAACTCTAGGATGGAAAACAATATTAATTCAGAAGATTTTGACCTATGCTCGTCTTGTTGGATTTTATGTTCATTTGTTACAAAATAATTATATTCAATTTATTTTATTTTATTTTATATAGTGCTTTGTGAAATTAAATTGTTATTTAACTATTGTTATAAAAGTGTTTGTAAAGCTTAGAAAATAAGTTCATTTTTTTTCTAAACCTTCGGGACGACGGACATAAATCGTGCGCGCAGATACCAGAAAGGACAGGGATACATCAACATAAATGGTTAGGGATTCGTACCAATAAATTAAGGGTTCGTACAATTACATATATATATATATATATATATATATATATATATATATATATATATTATATATTCTCAACCATAGCTAGTGGGTTCCATCAAATAGAAATTGGCCCAAAAGACATCCCCAAAACAGGTTTCTCTGAATGACATTCGGATAAAAAAATGCATCCGCTTAATGTCAACGCGTCATGGACAACAGTGGACAATTTTTTCGTATATGTCTAAGTCTTTCAGACCACGAATAAATTGTGCTTGTAAAATAGCAAGAATAGGTTGTTGCTATTGTAGCCATCTCAAATACATAACAAAAGTTGACGACGATAATAAAATTACAATTTATCTTCAAAATTAAAAAACACGTGGAAAAATAAAACAAAGCGGAAATGGAATCAATTTTATTAGCTGTTTGATTTAGTGATTGATTTAGCTAGTCGTGGTGAAAAGCTAAAGTATCCAAGCATAAGTTGATCCTGGTGATGAAATAATTCGATATTTAATATTTTGACTGATTTAATTAGTAGTTTTATAATAAACAAACAAAAAACAATGATGTTCAAAATAAATGAATAATAAAATGTTCAAACACAATATAATTATTGATCATTATGAAAATTAACAGTCACAAAACGAAAATTGTTATTTCAACAAATATCAAAAAAAAACACACACAATTGTTTTAAACACACAAAACTATATTCGTTATGAATAATGTTCACAGCAAAATAAGATTTAACACTTTCAAAAGATTAAACAACGTTTGTATTACGTTATAATTCGATAGATAAAAACTGATCAACAAGATAATACCGATGGATAATTACACGTGGTGATCACTTCGATTGATTTTTTACTAATGGAGTCGATTTACAATCTTCTTGGTATTGAGTTATTTGTTCGTCGTAATGAGGAAGGTCACTGTAATTGGTTCTGCCATTTTAGAAGTGAGTGAGAAGAATCGACGCGAGCACTTTAATTATTAGTTGGACTCAAAAACAAATAGATGAAAAAATTGATAAGCCCTGAGTCGGATTCGAACGCGGGTCCTCTTGTTTGGAAGTCCGACGCCCAACCACTCAGACATGACAGCTGTTGATTCGAACATCTAATTCTCGAATCAGAACATATTGTCTCAAACATACTCCCCCGCATTGCACCAAATGTTGGAGCAATAATAAATATTCTAGGGAGTGATGATTTTGCTGATCTTTCTTTAGTTACTGGCAGTGTTTGAGTCAGAAATGGGAAGCAAACACAGTTTAACAATAGGACGTTTCAGAACTGTAGTCGCTGTTTTGAGTGTCACTACTCTAGTGATATTATCAGATCCAGGATGCAGTTTGATGACTTTAGCCAATGGCCATTTAGATGCCGGATATCGTTCATCAACAACAAGCACAATTGATCCAATTTGGATTTGATTTTCAGGATATTGCCATTTATATATAGCTTGTAGTTGTTGAAGATATTCTCTGGACCATTTTGCCCAGAAACTATCGATAATTTGGCGTGTTAGTTGCCAACGAGATAAATGAGATAATTGCACGTGAATTAATGTTGGCTCAGGTATAGTCGTTAAGGGTCCGCCAGTGAGAAAATGTCCAGGTGTTAACACGGCGAGATCGTCTGGATCATCAGTAAGCTGACAAAGAGGCCTTGAATTCAACACTGCTTCAATTTGTGTCAGAACTGTAGTGAATTCTTCATATGTAAGAAGAGTATTACCGATGACCCTCTTCAAATGATGTTTGACGGATTTAACTCCAGCCTTAAGGTGGATTAAAATGCCATTGAGTTCCGTCGTTTGCAAGTAATGCACGAAGGTTTTTGAGCTGCATGGATGATTCCGTAAAAAGTTGTTTAAGCTCAGCATCAGCACCAACTAGATTAGTTCCACAATCACTTGTGAGTGTAGCACAGATTCCACGACGTCCAGTGAAGCGTTTGTACGCAGCGATAAAGCCACTTGTAGAATAATCCGTAGCTAACTCCAAATGAATTGCAGATGTAGATGAGCAGATAAACACAACAACGTAACCTTTGTACATTTTGGCCGCACGCCCACGCCATGTTTTAATGGTAAATGGTCCCGCATAGTCAACACCTGAGTGATAAAAAGGACGCGATGGAGTCGTCCGAGTGGGTGGCAGTTGTCCCATGAGTTGTTGGGCTCGTTTAGCACGTTGCCGTGCACAGATCACACACTTCAAAATTACTTTTCGAACTGTTAGGCGTCCTCCAAGTATCCAAAATTGTTGTCGAACTGCTGATAACGTACTACGGGTCCCACTGTAGAGTGATCGAAGATGGGCGTTTCGGATGATTAAAAGAGACAAAGTTGAATCTTTCGAGAGAATATAGGGGTGCTTTGAGTCATAGTCGAGTGGAGCTTGTTCAAGACGTCCGCCAACTCGAATCAGGCCATCTTGATCGATGAACGGAGTAAGATAACGCAAAGCACTTGAGCTCGTGACTGGTTGTTTCTTTTTCAAAAGCTTAAAATCGTTGGAAAATGAAATGCCTTGGCTGATGCGAACCCAAATCAAGAGAGACTTTTGAAGATTCTGGGTAGTTAAGTAAACTGGTGAATCATCAACCTTGATTTGTCGGGTATGATTGATGAATTTCATGCACCAAGATGTGATACGGATAAGTCGTTTTAGATCAGAATATCGATGCAACAATTCCGGTTCTAAGTCCACTTGTGAACAATGATTCACTTTTGCAGCTCTAGCTTCTGAAGTTGCAGTAGATGATGGTGGGAAAATACAATTAGGCCATTGGTCGGATGTCAGAGAAAGCCAATCTGGACCTCTCCACCATAGAGATGTTTATTTAGATTATTAGGTGAGAGTCCACGGGACGCACAGTCTGCTGGATTCTGTTTTCCAGCAATAAATCTCCAACGAGCGGATGGTTGATTTTCTTGGATGAAGGTGACCCGATTTCGAACAAAATCTTTCCATTTAGTTGGATGAGATGTGATCCAAGTGAGTGCAACGGATGAATCAGTCCAAAGCCATAGTGGTGCTGTTTCTAGTTCCATGGTTTTGCGGACATATCCTGCGAGTCGAGTGAGCAGAGCTGCTGCAGTGAGCTCTAAACGTGGAATTGTAACCTTTTTCAGAGGTGCTACTTTTGTTTTTGCACACACAATATTAACGAGAATTGAAGATGAGGTTTCCACTCTGAGGTAAACAACAGCACTAAGTGCAAACTGTGAAGCGTCAGAAAATCCATGAAGCTCTATTTTCGAAGATGTTAGAGGTCCCAGGAACCGTGGGATTGAAATTGATGACAAATCTTTGCACTGACGTTCGAACTCTCGCCATTGATTGTGTAAGTGTTCTGGAAGGATCTCATCCCAATTTAATTTGACCAACCAAAGATGCTGCATTAAAATTTTGGCTTGAATGATGAACGGCGAGATAAATCCTAGCGGGTCAAATAATTGGGCAATTCTGGAAAGTACACTTCTCTTAGTTATATGTTCTAGTGGTTCATTGTTAACTATGATTGAAAAGTTGTCACTTGATGGATTCCAGGATAGACCTAACGTTCGTATGCTTGACGATTGATCGATAAGAATCGTGGCTTCTTTGGCATGATATTCTGAGGGGATGCTTGCTAACAAGTCAGGGTGATTGCTGATCCACTTTTTTAGAATAAAACCTCCATGTTTACATAATTGATCCACTTGAGTGATGATTTGATTACATTCGGTGATGGTATCAGCTCCACCAAATACATCATCCACATATCGCCCTTTAGACATCGTTGGCTCAGCCAACGGAAATTGATTTCCATCGTCAAGTATGAGTTGTTTGAGAGTTCGCAAGGCCAGGAATGGCGCACACCCCATACCATAGGTGACGGTTTTCAGTTGATATGTTTGAATGTGACCGCTTTGTATCCAAAGGATTCTTTGAAGATTCCAGTCATGCTGATGGATCAAAATCTGACGATACATTTTCTCGATATCTGAAGCAAAGACATACTTGAATCGTCTAAACCACAAGAGAACGTCTGGAAGATCGATTTTAAGTTTTTCTCCAATGTGGAGAATGTCATTGAGTGATTTTCCGGAGCTAGTCTGCATTGATCCATTGAACACAACTCGTAGTTTGGTGGTAGAACTAGTTGAACGTAGCACCCCATGATGAGGTAGATAAAAAACTGACTTTGGCTCTACTGAGTTAGAGGGTATATGTGACATATGGTTGAGTGATTCATATTCACGAATGAAGTCATCATATAGGCGGTGAAACTCATCGTCAGATTTCAGTCGACGTTGAAGTGAATGAAGCATTTTTGTTGCAGGACCTCGAGATTCTCCTAGTGTATCTGGTGATGCTTTCAACGGCAATCGTACTACGTATCGACCAGAGTCTAATCGTGAGTGGGTCGATAAGAAATGCTCCTCACAAACTTCTTCATCTGGTGACAAGCTGGTTGCTTTAAAATCTGTGAGTTCTTCTTGATCCCAAAAGCGTTGAAGAAGCATATCCAGTTGCACATCGAGTGAGCAATGATAGACGTTGGCGGCCGTCTCCGTGAGGTTGTGATTAATTGGGCCTGATAAAATCCATCCAAAGATGGTAGATTGAGCGATTGGACAGTGTGGTGGCCCCTTGATTACATCGGAAAGGATAATGTTTCCGTAAATCTCTGCACCCAGAATCAAATCAATCGAACTTGGTATCATAAAGGATGGGTCAGCGAGTTTGAGTCCCGATATGTGCGGCCAATTTGATGAAGCTGGCTGTCTAGATGGTAGAGTTGAAGTGAGTTTGGGAAGAATATAAGCGTTTACCAGTAAGCTAACATTGGATTCGAAGACCGGACTTAGATTGATAGAGACTATTCCACGAGTGGTTGATGATTGAGTGGTTCCGACTCCGATAAGAGAGATTGTGGTTGACGATCGTCTAAGACGAAGGTTCTGAACTAAACGTTCACTGATAAACGAAATTTCGGATCCTTGATCAATGAGAGCCTTAACGATGGCAAAGTTACCATCAGGACCCGAGATTTTGACTTGAGCAGTTGCAAGCAACACAGTTGATTGAGTAGGATTGTACGTTGAAGATGCGTGATTAATTATCTTAACAGAGGATGTGGAGGAATTAGCTTCCTTGGAGCTTGATGACGCGTTGGCTGTGGTATTGATACTTGGAGATTCATGTGATGATTGTGTGATTGCGTCATGAATCATTGTATGATGACGTCGATTGCATTTAAGACATGACTTAAGAGAGCGGCAGTCTCTTAGCATATGAGAACCAAGACAATTAAAGCACAACCGTTTGGATACTAGAAACTGACGTCGTTGTTCTGGAGTTTTCTGACCGAAAACTTTGCAACTAGTGAGGTAATGGTCTGAATTACAGAGTGAGCAGCTATACTTAGATACTCTTGATTGGTTTTCTACAGCGGCAACATGGATTCTTGCATTTGCAGAATGGCTTGTCGGTTTTACATGAGACGATGATGATGATTTCGTGGGCTCGCGACCTTCGATTGATTCCAAAGCACGTGCGCGACCCTCAATAAAACATTCAAGGTCTTCAAGTGACGAGGGAGACATTGAAGCACCTTCGTGTATTTCCCATGCTTCATGTGTGTCAGAATCTAATCGATTGACTATGGTGTAGACAATAATTTGATCCCATTTGCTGGTAGGTGATCCTAACGCTTTGAGTGAACCAAGCGCCTCATTAACCGTTGATAAAAGATGGTTCAACCCTTTCGCTGATTTACGAAGAAGTGGTTTCATTTTAAAAATAGTATCCAGATGTTTGTTAATTAGAACGCGCTTGTTTTCATATCTGGCAATTAACTTGTCCCATGCTGGAATGAAATTCTCACCAGTAATTTGAAAATTCGAAATGAGGTTAGCAGCTTCTCCAGTGACACTACTTTTGAGATAATGCATTTTCATGACATTTGTAAGTTCTGAATCTGCACCCACCAATGATGTGAACATGTCACTGTAAGGTCTCCAAGATTGGTAATCACCAGCAAATTTGGGAAGTTCAATTTTTGGGAGTACTGTACGAGGAGCAAATGATGCACCAACACCAGAGGTATCAGCCAATGTCGTCCCATCCAACGGGTTAGTGACTGTGATTTGGGATAGCAGCTCTAACATGGCCGATTTACTTTCCATATATGCTTCTTGAGTGATGGCGTACATATTTGTTTTCATATATGGCAAATCTTTGATAGACTCCGTTCTAGCTTCAGAAATTCGATCATGATCTTTGTCGAACTTTGCCCAATTGGACTCCAACACTTCAAGTCTAGTTTGTATTCTTGATTTAGAAAGATTTGAAACGTCGATATTTTTGAGCGGGTCGAGAGCGTTTTTAATAAGGTTTAAACGCGTTTCTTGTAGCGCGATACGCGATTCCAAAGACGTCATGATAACGAGCGGTATTCAATAATTAAACTACGAGTAAAGGTGAATATAATTTAGAAGATCACAGTCACGTGACGTTTCACAACTTCACAAAATAATGTTCACAACGATAACAAAATGTTTAAACTAAAATATCCACAACTACTTTAAACACGCGTTCCGTTTTTAAATTACACAAATTTTACCAAAATCACCTTGCTTAGAAATCCGGCTCGAAGGACCAAAATGTTTGATTTAGTGATTGATTTAGCTAGTCGTGGTGAAAAGCTAAAGTATCCAAGCATAAGTTGATCCTGGTGATGAAATAATTCGATATTTAATATTTTGACTGATTTAATTAGTAGTTTTATAATAAACAAACAAAAAACAATGATGTTCAAAATAAATGAATAATAAAATGTTCAAACACAATATAATTATTGATCATTATGAAAATTAACAGTCACAAAACGAAAATTGTTATTTCAACAAATATCAAAAAAAAACACACACAATTGTTTTAAACACACAAAACTATATTCGTTATGAATAATGTTCACAGCAAAATAAGATTTAACACTTTCAAAAGATTAAACAACGTTTGTATTACGTTATAATTCGATAGATAAAAACTGATCAACAAGATAATACCGATGGATAATTACACGTGGTGATCACTTCGATTGATTTTTTACTAATGGAGTCGATTTACAATCTTCTTGGTATTGAGTTATTTGTTCGTCGTAATGAGGAAGGTCACTGTAATTGGTTCTGCCATTTTAGAAGTGAGTGAGAAGAATCGACGCGAGCACTTTAATTATTAGTTGGACTCAAAAACAAATAGATGAAAAAATTGATAAGCCCTGAGTCGGATTCGAACGCGGGTCCTCTTGTTTGGAAGTCCGACGCCCAACCACTCAGACATGACAGCTGTTGATTCGAACATCTAATTCTCGAATCAGAACATATTGTCTCAAACATTAGCACTCAAAACATCGGGAGAAGCACTCACTATCATCGTTAATCAAATGTTTGAAAATCTAAATACTACACAAGTACAAAGAAGTTTATCGGATACATTATTGACACATTCAATAACATTTGAATCATTCAACGAAGAAGCTGAATCGTTTGCAGCATATAAAAGAAGTTTGGAAAACTTCTTTACTTGCGACAACTTTCAGGCCGGAGTACAGATGTTGCTGAAGCTAAAGTTCAAATTTTTATAAATTGTCTAGGAACTAAATACTATCAATTAATCTAAATTTTAACAGTACCTAAAAAGCCAAATGAGAAAACATACGCAGAACTCATTTCACTTTTAGAAAAACACTTAAGCCCTCCCTCGAACGTACAATACCGAACGACATAAATTTTTATCCCGTACACAACACGTTAACGAATCAATTGCCACATACGTAGTTACACTGAAACTCCTTCTACATACATGTAAATGGGTTTGTCCAAAAGAAAATTGCCAACAACCTATTCTTGCTATTTTACAAGCACAATTTATTCGTGGTCTGAGAGACGTAGACATATGCGGAAAAATTGACCACTGTTGTCCATGACGCGATGACATATAGCGGGGGCATTTGTTAATCCGAATGTCATTCAGAGAAACCTGTTTTGGGGATGTCTTTTGGGCCCGTTTCTATTTGATGGAACCCACTAGCTAAATCTATGGTTGAGAAATATTGGCATTTTCCTAATTTGTCAAAAATGTCTATAATGTTGGGTAAAGGGTATTTATCGTTGAGTGTCTCTTCATCAAGTTTCCGATAATCTATTACCATACGCCATTTTTGTTTTCCAGAAGCGTCGGCCTTTTTACTAACGATCCAAATCGGCGAACTCCAGGGAGAATTCAATGGTCGAATAATGTTTTTGTCTAACATTTTGTTAATTTGTTTAGTTACTTCGTCTTTATGTATGTGTGGGTATCTGCAGGACTTCGTAAAGATTGGTATGTCGTTTGTTGTATGAATTGAATGTTTTACGTCAGAAGTGAACGTCATATCTTGAACCGTTTGAACAGAGTTCGAGCATACTCTCTCTTCTTCTTTATTTAAGTGGGAAGTACGCAGATTGTCAACTGTGAATTGGTAATCATATGTGTATGTGTTGTCTCTTTCTGTGTTGAGTTCTACATGATTGAATTTGTTTATTTGTTCATCTCTTATTGGTTGAGATATTATTATTTTTTGTTGAGTGTCTGAGTAATTTGACACAAATACTTTAGTCATAAAATTATGTACTTTGTATATTCCAGATAAGATATTGACTTTGTCATCGATTTCAATAGAAGGGATTAATGCGTCACCATTTTTTTATGTTTGTTGTTACAGATATGAGTTTTTGTTCGTTTGCGTTTAATGTATGAATTTGGGGCTTAGTTAAGGGTTTTAATTGTAATTTATTTGTAACACCATTTAAATTGATTGTATTTGAATTATAGTCACTTTTGGCTTTTAACTTTTGTAGGGTTTCATTACCAATTATTCCATCAACGAAGTGATGAAATTTGAAAATTAGGTTTTTGATTATTTAAATTGGGTAAATAATCTACTTGTTTGGGTTTCGTGACAATTTATGTTTTTACTGTGTGGAGCCGTCAACCCCACGCCAAACCTCCAACCTGGAGGGCCAGGTGATTTTTTATCGAGGTTATCTTCCCCAAGCCTATGGAGAGCCAACTCCGAATACTACAAGGCAGCAGCAGCTGGTTTTGGTCCACTCCAGGTATTTGATTTCCCTGGTACCCGCCATATCTGGTGAGCTTTCCCCTATCCGCCACCTGGGAAGCACCTGATGGAAGACCAGCATCTCCGCACATGAAAAATTTTTGCAGCAGTCAAGAAATGTAACCGAACTTTTCAACCGAAAATAGATACCTGTAAGGACAAAAATGGGAATATCATTGAATGCAAACAGAAAGCTGTTGATAGATGGATGGAACACTTCAAAGAACTATTAGATAAAAAAAACCTGAAAATGTAATAATCCATTCCCGCGAAATTGAAATTGTTTGTGAAAATGATGATGAAGCTAATGTTCCTACTCTTATTGATGATGAAGGCGCTATTAATAAACTAAAAAACAAAAAGCACCAGCAGAAGACGAAGACGAAATGGTAGCTGAACTCTTTAAATATGGCGGACAGGAAGTGAAACAACATATGCAATCATTAATAGCAAGAATTTGGAAAGAAGAGATCATGCCACAACATTGGGGAACAAGTTTAATTTACCCCATCTATAAAAAAGGAGATAAAACCATCTGTGACAATTACCGCGGTATATCTCTACTTGGAGTCACGCACAAGATCTTCACTAACACTCTTTTGGAACAATTAAACCCATATGTAGAAAAAATATTTGGGGAATACCAATGTGGGTTTCGAACCGGCAGGGGAACTTCAGATTAAATTTTTGTCATGCGACAAACAATAGAAACATGTTATGAGTACGACATTGACTCACATCTACTTTTCGTGGATTTTCAACAAGCTTTCGACAGTATTAGTAGAAGGAATTTAATAATTGCCATGCACTATTTTAATATCCCTCTTAAGCTTATAAGACTAGTAGAGATGATCCTGAAAAGAACCAATGCGAATTTAATAAGTGCCATGCACTATTTTAATATCCCTCTTAAGCTTATAAGACTAGTAGAGATGATCCTAAAAAGAACCAATGCGAAAGTGTTTTCCTATAACAACTGGAGTGAAACAGGGCGATGCATTATCAGCGACTCTGTTTAATGTAGCACTACAGTTTGTAATGCACAAATTCGACACATCAGGGAAAATAACACATAAAACAAAACAGACATGTGCTTATGCCAATGATATCTGCCTAATGGCTAGAAATATAAAATCCCTAACCAAAATGGTACAAGAATTGGACGAAGAAGGCAAATTAATGGGTCTAAAAATTAACGAATTCAAAACTAAGGATTTGAAAATAACGACCAGCAACTCAGCGAGCAGACAACCATTGTCCATCAATGGATACACTTTTGAAAGAGTTGATTCTTTTATATACCTTGGTGCTGAATTAAATTCTAATAATAAAATCTCCTCTGAAATCAATCAAAGAATCATGCCAGGCAATAGAGCGTATTTTGCGAATCTTAAATCGTTTAGATTCTCACACCTCTCGAAAAAAATAAAAACAAAACTGTACAAAACTTTAGTAAGACTTGTGGTAACGTATGGTTCGGAATCTTGAGTACTAAACTTAGCCGACATAAACTGCCTCAGAGTCTTTGAGCGCCAAATATTAAGGAAAATATATGGCCCAGTTAATGAGCCAGGAGAGTGGAGGATCAGAAGTAACAAAGAACTCAGTAATCTATTCAACAATCAAGATATTGTAAGATTCGTCAAATCAAGACGCATTGAATGGCTCGGCCATATTGAAAGAATGGCAGAGAATAGACAACCAAAAAAACTGCTTTATAGTACCATCACTCACACCCGTAAAAGAGGTCGCCCAAGGAAAAGGTGGATACAGGATGTCGAGCGTGACCTTAAAATCCTGAAGGTCACAAACTGGAAAATTAGTACTAAAGATCGTGACGGATGGGAAGACTTGCGAGGGAAGCCATGGCTCATACTGGGCTGTAGAGCTGAGTTATATAAATAATCTACTTGAACCTTTTGAGTTCTTTTAAAGTGGTTCTTACAATGGTATTAGTTGGGATAAAGGTTGGAAAGTGAATTAAATGTCTAGAGTCGAGAAAGTTATTATCTGCTCCTGTATCTATTAAGAATCTTAGTTTGTGGATTTTAATGTACAGGAGAGTGCCATTAGTTTTAAGATAATTTAATTATATCAATCTGGAGGATCGGATGTTGAGGCTGGGCTTTGAAAATTTTCAGGTTTTTCATTTTCAGGTAGTTTAAAAGAATTATAATATTCGTCTTGATCTTGCGAAGGATCGTAGGAATAGTTGTCATAATAATCATATTCGTAATTTTCATCGGCTTCTGTGTTATGCAGCACTTTTCGTGTGCTACCAGAACTAGTGTCCATGGGTGTTGGTCTATACTGTTGAGGTGGTCTATTATTGGCTATAGGTTGATTTGATTGTTGGGGTCTATATTGTTGTTGGGCAACGACAGGTGGTCTTTGTTGATTCTGTTGCGTTTTATAGAATGGGTTTTGATTGTTATGCATGGAAGAATTTGATTGTAAAGGTTTAAAATTGTTATTGTAATTATTTTGGGGATTTGGTGGTGTATACGTATTAAAACTGTTGACGGGTGGTGGTCTTTGATATGAATTTTGAGGGTTATAGTTAAATCTTAGTTGCATGGGTTTAGGGTCTTGAATAGGCTATCGTTGATTACTTTGATCTGAATTGTAACTCAATTGTCTATTATTTATCCTAGATCTATCAAGACTGGATTTTTGCATTCTTAATTCGTTTAGATATATGTCGAAAGCGTCTTTGATTGTTGATGGGTTGTTAGCTCTAACAATATATTCAAATTTTGGATCTAAGCCATCTGCTATGAAGGATTTGAGTACAATCATTGTGTTTAGATCTGTTTGTCCTGTTCTGTAATAGATGGATTTTGTTTAGTCTATTGAATTCAGTCAGGCAGTTTGTAAATCGGATACTTCTACAAAATATAATTCTAATGTTTTACCTCCTTGGGATATCGTATTAAGTCTGTGTAGAATAGTTTCTACTGTTCGTCAGTCAGAAAATTGTATTCTTAGATGGGTTTCAATTAGTGTCCAATTAGTTGAATCACCAATGGATACTAATATGTCATTGGCTTTTCCTATTCTTTTGTTTCTTACTAGGTCAGTTATTAACTCTACATGAGTTTCTTCTGAACCAGCGGTACTGATGAGTCTACGTGCATTTCGTAAGAATCGATTGAGAGTTCCAGGAGAACCGTCAAAAGTTTGAAGATTTTTAAGTAAATCTAAGGTAGTGACTGTTGTAGCCATTATCGTGTTATTATTAAAACTATTAAAATTATTATTACTAGAACTTGGTTGATTCAAATTTATTTTTTCAATTCTATTTACTATTTCGTTAAAAATTGACTTTTTCAATGTTATCTGTCTTTGTATTTTCTTAAAAGTAGTACTCGCTAAGTCTAAGTGTACAAAATCGTTATCTGAGTCTGTGACAGAATCCGTGTTATCGTCTGAGGATAGCGATACTTGTCTTTCAACAGGTGAAGGTTTGGATGATTTAAAAGAGTTTAATCGGATTTTGGGCATAAGGAGATTGAAAGCAATAAACAAAAGTAATATTACTTACAGTTGGACTATGAACAATTTCCGCATATTGTTTTAACAATTTTGTTTTCGATCGTTGAACCAGAAATAATAGGAATTTTGGAAGTGTTTAACGATGAACCACAATGCTGCTTAATTCTTCAATTAAATTTATTATTTGAAATTATAATAAATTTATTTGTTTGGTAGATTCGATACACTAAGTATTAAAATACACTCGTAAACTTCACAACGTCGATTTTTTTTACGTTTCAATGTAACTTTACGATGGACGCGATAGTGCTGAATTTTCGACACTATCCTACCGGCTGCGCCAATTATAATTTCGATCTCGAAATTAAATAAAAAAATGATTTATTTAATTAATATAAGTACATAAAAGTTATAAATATGTTACTAAGCACAACAATTAATGATACAATTTAATTATCGCTAGTTCAATACAGTCGAGCGTGCATAACTTGTGTATGAAAAAGACCTTATGTCTTAGTTGGTATCGACTTACATACTAATTGATTGAAATATCCTTATCTTAAGAATATGCTAAAATAAATGAGTTTGGTGATGTGTTCAAAAGTGAGTCATCGTATGTTTATCAAATAAATCTTTGATCAGGGTACATAACTAGTGATGTGTTCAAAAGTGTGTCATCGTATGTTTGTCAAATAAATCCTTGATAAGGTTTATATAGGGACTTGTATACTAGGATACATAACTTATATATAGTTAATTGTTAGATACGCATCGTATATTTTAGTGTAAAATGTCGAACAAAATTGCAAATTAAAATCATTTTTTTTGTTTTTAGAACCCTTAGGTTACTGCGATACGCTTTATTTCTACGAGGATTTGAATACGATGTAAAACATCGAGCGGCTAGTAATCACGAAAACGCAGATTATTTTTCACGCGCCAGCTTGCTTGCACTAATGTACTCGATATTGATGAAATAAGCACAGTATATGACCTAACCATACAACAAAGAGGTATGTCACAAACTGGCTACAAGATTCAAGCATGCCATCCATGGAATTTCGAAAAACAAATTACACCATCTAATTGGTCATAATTGGTCAGGTAGTCCCGTAATTTGGTCAGCGATTGGAAACTTTTTATCGATGTTTTAAATTTTTTTCAAGGTCAAAAAAGTTTTTAACACCCCATCCATGGAATTTCGAAAAACAAATTATACCATGTAATTGGTCACTAATTGGTTAAAATTGGTCAGGTAATCCCAATATTTGGTCAGCGATAGAAAACTTTTTATTGATCTTTTAACTTTTTCAAAGTAAAAAAAAAATGTTAGTACCCCATCCATAGAATTTCGAAAAACAAATTATATCATCTAATCGGTCACTAAGTAGTCATAATTGGTCAGGTAGTCCCATTATTTAGTCAGCAAAAGAAAATTTCTTATCGATGTTTTAAATTTTTTTCAATGTCTAATAAGTTTTTAACACCTCATTCATGGAATTTCGAAAAACATATTATACCATCTAATTGGTCACTAATTGGTCATTATTGGTCAGGTAGTACCATTATTTGGTCAGCAATAGGAAACTTTTTATCGATGTTTTAAATTTTTTTTAGGCTAGTTATTTAATCGTAGGATGTTAGGCTAGTACAGATAATTGTTCAATGGCATTAGAAAATTGATGTATTGAAATATTGTAAATGTTGAAGTATTTGAATATAAAATGTAATTAATGGAATTTAACAAAATCTGTTATATTTTAATTTTATTTTCATCACTTTTTTTTATACATTCTACAGAAAATTTCGATGAAGTAACAGATTAAAAATTACTTTTAAATTAATTTTGTTTAGAAATTCGTACAAATATAGCCGCTGATGGTGTGACTCTTGTATGGTCCGAAACATTTTTAACCTCGGTACACAAGTCATCATATAATTCCCATTACTCACGAGTTTTTCGGTAATACGAATTAAAATGTCACGGTTTATGATTTACGATCCCCTTTAATCGGAAAAAATAGAAGTTTTATTTTTTATGTTTTTATGAACTCTAAATTAGTTGTTTGTGGGGACTGTATCGGCTGAAGTTTTCTGTGATTTTCCTCAGTCCTGGACAAATGTGATACACCATAGGATAAGTCGGACACAGTCGCAATATGGGGGTTAACAGATTTAGGGAATTATGGAAAAAACCGAAAAAAGTATGGCTAAAAAACGAAAAATTTTAATAACCGGAAGGTGGAACCATAAAAACATATATACAGTGGAGCGTCGATTATCCGAACGTTCAATTAACGGAACCGGTTTTCTTATTCAAACGTAATTTTTATTATGTTATTTTAAATAAGCTTGAAAGACAATTAACTTTGAACGTCATGGTTTAGTTGAAAGTTCATTCAGATTTCATTCAGTGTTTTTTTTAGTCTAGTAAGTCTTTTTTTCTGTGCCTGCTGAAACATGCCGATTTATAATATATATATATATATGTATATATATATATATATATATATATATATATATATATATATATATATATATATATATCCGACCAAAAACATAATGTAAGAAAGGGCCGAGTTTTCGGGAAAATCCTTAATGTAATAGTTCCTTCTTAAAAAGTGATGATATGGAAGAAAGGACCGAGCTATTTACAAAGTAAATAGCTCTAGACTTCATATAATAGTTGCTTCTTAAAAAGTGATGATATGTAAGAAAGGACCGAGCTATTTACAAAGTAAATAGCTCTAGACTTCAGATAATACTTGCTCTTTGAAAAGTGATGATATCCCATTAAAGAGCCGAGCTATTTACAATGTAAATAGCGTTATTTACTTTTTTAAGTAATAGCATTATTTCGTAAGTTTTCCCTTAGTATGTTTTTTAAATTTTATATAACGCGGCAAGTTATTTTTCCTGATGATTTCAAATATTTTAATACTTGCCGCGTTATATAAAATTTTAAAAACATACTAAGGGAAAACTTACGAAATAAATTTCAACCAAATTTTTTCTTACATTTAATCAATTGACCCCTTATTAATTTTTTTAGTTAATAGTTTACCGAGCTATTTACTTTGTAAATAGCTCGGCTCTTTAATGGGATATCACCACTTTTCAAAGAGCAACTATTTTCTGAAGTCTAGAGCTATTTACTTTGTAAATAGCTCGGTCCTTTCTTCCATATCATCACTTTTTAAGAAGCAACTATTATATGAAGTCTAGAGCTATTTACTTTGTAACTTTGTTTACTTTGTGTTTTTTAAGAAGGAACTGTTACATTAAGGATTTTCCCGAAAACTCGGCCCTTTCATACATTTATGTTTTTGGTCGGATATCAATCCTTTTTGTAAGGCTTAAATATACTAAGCCCAATGCTTCGCACAAAACGCTACGCGTTTTGTTACTCTTCACGTATGCTTTGCGTTTCTTTACGCTTTGCGATACTTTACTCTTTTTAGATTCACTTATACAAAGGAGACCGTTTCGCGTTATATAACGTCAACTGGCTCTGCTCGCTTTTTGAAAGGCTTAAACATCAATATAGTATGGTTGTTATATAATAATAGAGACAATGAGAAATCAAACCCTTTAAAACAAAAAATTCTAAATTGGTTCATCAATAACGGAGTTCTGAGGTAAAACAATTAAATGTGTAACACTTGTATGTTTATTGTATAGAATCTCATATATGTTAGGTATTGACCAACAGTATATTAGAAATGTCTTAGAAATTCTCCACCAAATGCAAAAAACCCCATCTTTTTACCATGAATAGAACTTTAGGGGGTTGTTTTCCCATCTTTTTTGGGAGTGGTGAGGAAAAGTTTTAAGTTTTTCTAATTACCTTATTAATTTGTAGCAATTAAGCGTCGAATGCAAATAACCACATCTTTCTGACATGTAAAGAAGAAAAAGGGTGCTTTTAGGGGTGTTTTTTTCATTTGTGAATGGTTGCGATTGGAAAATTTACTCTAATAAAATAATCCTGTTATTTTAATCCAGTTCCACGTTGAATAAAAAAAACCGTCCGTTCTAACATGAAAAGGGCAGTTTTAGGGGTGTTTTTCTTCTTTTTGGGGATTGCGATGTAGGTTATGAAATTTTGGTGGTATTCTGTTAATTTGACTTTATGTAGGGTCGATTGGTAAAAATCCCATCTTTCTGCCATGAATAGAAGTTTAAAAGGTAGCTTCGGGGGTGCTTTAAACATTTTTTTTGGGAGGAAGCGATGAAAGTTTTTAAGTTTTTTGAATAACCTTCTTAATTTGCAGCCGTTTAGCGTCGAATATAACAAACTGCATCTTCCTAGCATGTATACAAGAAAAGGAGTAGTTTTAGGGGTGTTTATCCCATTTGCGAAGGGTAACGATTGAAAAATTTACGGTTTTAAAATAATCCTATTATTTTAAACCCGGTCCACGTCGAATGAAAAAAACCTGATCTTTCTAACATGAATAGAAGTGAAAAAGGCAGTTTAAGGGGTGTTTTTTCGGAGGTTGCCGATGTAGGTTATGAAATTTTTCAAAGTAATCTGTTAACTTGACTTTAAAAAGAAAATCCCATCTCTCTAACTAGAACTGACATGAAATGGAAATTTTACGGTTGTTTTCCTTATTTTCGGGAGGGGGGGTTGCGATGTAGGAAATGAAATTTTTTAAAGTATTCTGTTAACTTGACTTTATTTCGGGTCGATTGGTGAAAATATCATCATTTCAGCATGTAAAGAACTGAAAAACGTTATTTTGGGGGGTGTTTTTTCGATTTTTCGGGAGGTTGCAATAAAAAATATTAAGTTTTTCGAAATAAGTGCCTTATTTGTAGCTGTTAAGCGTCGATTGCAAAAAACTGCATCTTGTTGCATGTATAGAACAAAAAGGTTGGTTTTGGAGGTGTTTTTCCCAAGTTCGAAGGGTTGTGATGGAAAAATTTTCTTCCTTCAAATAATTCTGTTATTTTGAACCTGTTCCACGTCGAATGGAAAAAAACCGATCTTTCTATCATGAATAGAAGTGAAAAGGTCAGTTTTAGGGATGCTTTCCCCATTTTCGGTGTGGTTGCGATATAGGTAATGAAATTTTTCAAAATATTCTGTTAATTTGATGTTATTTTTGGTCGATTAGTGAAAATTCTTTCTTTCAAGCATTTATAAAAAAGAAAAACGTAATTTTGGAGTATGTTTTTCCAATTTTCCGGGGGGTTGCAGTGAAACAATTGAAGTTAATTAATAATAATTGATCAATGCAAAATATAATAAAAAAGTTAAAATGAGAATATAAATTAATGTTTATTACAAAATTAACAACAACAAAAAACTGTACACAATGTTCACCCATCCAAGTACTGATTTTAACTAACGTTGCTTAACTTTTAAATGCTATGCGACAATTATTGTATACAACGAGCCATTGTCACTACTATAGGATAAAGAAATTTTAAGTCATAATATAGTTCATTGTATTTTCTACATGGTTCTCACGCTGATATGGTCTAATACAATCAATATTTAAATACCTAAGTGTCATCCAATCAGATAGGACTCTATAATAATATCAACGAATAAGATAAATATATGCGTTCTAATGCAAATTTAATTAAAAAGAAAAATGTAAAAATTTCCTTTTTTCCGATACAAATTTCCAATTTTCGCAATTTTCCCGTCGGTTTTGGTACTACAGCTACCTACATGCAAAATATCAACTTTACAGCATATCTGGAAGTATCGTAGAATATTGATCTATTAGTTACCAAGAATTGTAGGCGTTCCCGCGAATTTTGCGTTTTTGAAGTGAAATGACTTTTTAACGGTTAATTCGTTAACGTTGATTGAAAAAAGTGTTTTTTATAATTCCGTAAAGTATCTATATTCGAAATATCAACACTGTAGCTCTTTTCGTTCAAAAGATACAACACCTAAAAAACGACTCTAAATTAAGGTGTAGCAATAGTACTGTAGTGAGAAGTCCGAATGTGTCTCTCGGCCTTACGCAGTATATATATATATATATATATATATATATATATATATATATATATATATATATATATGTATATATATATATATAAATACATATATATATATATATATATATATATATATGTATATATATATATATAAATACATATATATATATATATATATATATATATATATGTATATATATATATAAATATATAAATATATATATATATATATATATATATATATATATATATATATATATATATATATATATATATATATATATGTATATATATATATATATATACATATATATATATATGTATTTATATATATATATATATATTAAATAGTTATTTGTAAAACTAGCTGCTGGCTTGCAGGCTAGGTACTACGCCCTCCCACCACGACAAGGTGTACCCACGGGAGGGTGTAGAAAATTATTTTTACTATAATTAGGTGTCTTTCATTTTTTTTTTCTCTAATATTTACAAATATGTTGTCGGTCGGTCGATATGGATATCAAATGAAAGTTCTTGATGACCAAAATACAGAAAGTAAAGTGACGTCATTCTAAATCAAATATGGCGGCCGCTCGAAAATGACGATTTATAATATATATATATATATATATATATATATATATATATATATATATATATATATATATATATATATATATACATATATTTATCTCCCGTGGGTCCACCATGTCGTTATGGGAGGGCCTAGTACCTAGCCTGCAAGCCAGGAGGGAAAGCTAACGTACCCAATCTTCTCAACGTTGGGGTCAATGTACGGATGTCGTGCGCTGTCATTATCGGCATCGTTGGTATCGGTGTGCGGTGTTCGTGCACTGTCTGAGCATTACTTGTCGGCCATGTCATCTGGCCGATATTGTCTTCGTTGAAGACTTCTAACTGGCAGTTACATGCATCCCTGGTGGGTGTGGTCAAGGGGAGCTGAAGTTGGGGCCTCAGTTTCTCCGAGATCTGATGTGACGTTGCTCTGCCGAGGCAGGATGTGCGGGACTTAGCCACCAGTCACGTCGGGCTTCGGTCGGATAGTGTGCAATGGATGCAGAGATCGGAATCTGCATTGCTTTGGGTGAGTTCCAGTCCATCCGTGGTTTCCGGGACTGGTAAAGTGGAGGCTGGGCCCCTGAGAACTGGGGTAGGACTATTTAAGTCCGAGGGTATACTCGTTCCCGGCTATTCCAGCCCGCCCCTTTGTATACGATGGCTGGTTTGAAACTCTTACGATGTTAATGTTATTAAACTGAATAATATATTAAGTTCTTTTGATCTAAAATACGCAATACGTGAGCTTGCGCGAATTACTCAAAACTCTCAAACTTGTATAAAATATAAATATATTTATAAATCGAATAGTCACATTAACAGTAAAACAATCAGAACCGCTCTCCGACCATAACATACTGATAGCAAACATACAAATTAAGCAGAACCATTCTAAATTGTACAAAATTATCCGACCAATTAACACAGAAAAAATTAATTTATTTAAGTATTTCATAGGGCGTACAAAATGGAATCATATTTACAGTACGCAAAACATTGACGAAGCATACAAAGAATTTTACGTCATCTTCCTACATTATAATGACATATGCTTTCCACAAAAAATAATTAACACCAACGAACGCTCGAAAACAAATTGTACATGGATAGCACCCAGTATAAAAAGTTCGGCTCGATACAAAAGAAAATTGTATGAAAATATCCTATGGTCAAAGAAACAAAATATGAACGCTTCTATGCTTGAACACCGTTATATAGACGTCAACACTCAGTTGAAAAGAACAGTCAGAAAAGCAAAAGTTTTATTCAATGGTAAGCTTATTCTAGATTCGACTAATAAATGCAAAACCACCTGGAAAATTATTAAAAAGCTATCAGATCAAGTTGAAACAAATCAACAAATAATACTGCTTGATGAACAAGGGAAAATTTTTAATGATCCACTAAAAGTAGCAAATACTCTCAACGAATATTACATAAATGTAACCGATACATTAAATATAATGGAAATAAACAACACAATTGGGGTTAAAACTACACCTAAACAAAATATGTTCCTGTTTCCAATAGATGAACATGAAATAATTAATGTAATTAAAAATTTAAGAAATAAAAAATCAACTGGATGGGACGGACGCTGTTTCAGTGAATGTTTTAATAGAAGTAAATAATCTCATATCATTTCCACTAAGCTGGATTGTTAATAATTGTTTTGAATCAGGTACGTTTCCAGATTACTTAAAAAAAAGCAGTTGATTGAAAAGCAGCGATTTTTTTTATATTTGATAGCAGTGAAATGGGTCTATAGTGTTCCTTTTTATGTTTATCACCTTTTTTTGAATATCGGTCTTATATTCAAAAAAAGGTGATAAACATAAAAAGGAACACTATAGACCCATTTCACTGCTATCAAATATAAAAAAAATCGTAGAGAAGGTGAATGCGGACAGACTATTGAATTTTATACAAAAAACTTAATTGATTTGTAACGAACAAAATGGATTTATGCAGGAAGGAAACATAAATAAAGCAATATTCGAAACAATAAATTTCCTTGGAAATGCATGGAATCAGAAAAAACAATATATGGCAATCTTCTTAGATTTGAGTAAATCATTGACCACAAAATACTGCTTGAGAAATTAGAAAAGTATGGTATTAAAGGCCTTCCGTTAAAACTATTGAATTCATATTTAACCAACCGGAAACAACGCGTTGTGATACCAACTATCTACAATAATACAACAACATCAATTCATTCAGAATGGCTACGTATTAAAAAGGGAGTTCCTCAGGGATCAATATTAGGGCCAATATTGTTCATAATCTATACGAATGACTTCCCAAAAAATGTACATCACAAAACAATCTTGTTTGCCGATAATACAACGATCCTAATACAAGGGGATGATGTTATGCATTTGAATTCACAAATAAATACTGCAATAAATGAAGCAAAAAAATGGTACACAGCAAATGGTTTAGTTCTGAACCTCAATAAAACGAAAGCTCTAAAGGTGGGAAAATATGATGTCTTAACGGAAAATATAGTGATCGAAAATAATCAGATAATTAAGATCGAAAAATAAAAAAAATTTTTAGGTGTCACTATTAACCAAAAACTAAATTGGAAGGAACATATTATGAATCTCAAAAAGAAACCAATAAAAATATGTACTTGATACAACAGCTTAGAAAAATTGCCTCCTCTGAAGTACTTCTGAATGCCTACTTTGCATTTATCCATTCAATTATATTATACGGCATAATATTTTGGTGAAGCTCACCACATGCTGAACAAATTTTAATCATCCAGAAACGAATAGTTCGAATTATCCGGCGAATAAAACAAACAGAGACCTGTAAACCGCATTACAGAGAATTACACATACCAACTACTGTTGCAATCTACATTCTTGAATGTGTCATGTTTTATAGAAAAAATAAAGTATTTTATACTAATAGAACAGAAGTGCACTCCCATAGTACGAGAAACAGGGACGATTTAGAAAAAATACAAACAAATTTACAGACCATTAATAGTGGAACATACAATACTATTGCAAGTGTCTTTAATAAGTTACCCCACGACTATAAAACATTAAGTGAAAACAAATTAAAAAATAAATTAAAAAGTGTCTCGCTAAAATTGTGCCCCTATTCATTAAACGAATACCTTGAATATGACTTCCAGTCATAGTCTCTTTAGTCTGACCTATTTCATGCTCAAAGATGAGTAGTTTTCTGGTATTAATATTGTACAAAAAGTATGAAATAAAATTTATTATTATTATTATTATTATTATTATTATTATTATTATAATATGGATACAAAAAAGTCCCAAAACCAAACGGAAATGCCACCTTGCGTAAAAGGAGGCCCGGGCGGCATCCCAGTTATAACCAAAACGTCAGGAAGACCAAACCCCCCTAAAGATAAGGAAATTCCGCGGGAACTTGGCATTGCTTCCAATTTCCCAAAGATAAAGTATTGTTAAGTATTTCTTGATTAAGACAAAGGGTGATTCAAGCGACTTTAAGTCGGTAAACCCTTTTTTAATAGCGAAGAAATTGTACGAGGCTGTGGGACGTCTTAAAGACGTTATAAGAGTTAACAACGGTTTGTTGGTCGAGACTTTCTGCGACAAAGCTATAAATGAAAAGCTTTTATGTCTGAAGATGTTAGGCGATCATGATGTGGAGGTGTCGCCCCATGGAACTTTAACAGTTCCCAAGGGATGATCATTTGCAGAGACCTCATGATTTGCTCCATCGAAGACATAGTCGAGAATTTGTCCGATTAGGGAGTAATTGAGGCCCGAAAGATTAAGTGGTGGCAGGATGGTGAGTTGAAAGACTCACCTCTCCTCCAACTTACCTTCAGCAAAATTGATTTGCCAGCAACCATCGACGCTGGCATTCAAAAGAAAATCCCCGTGCGTCCATACATTCCAGCACCGATGCGATGCTATCGGTGTCAAAGATACGGGCACACGGCTGGTAGATGTGAAAGGCCTCAAATTTGTGTCGGCGGGGAGCCATTGCACGAAGGAATACCGTGGAGGTAGTCATTTGGCAAAGTCGAGTAACTGCTCCAAACACAAAGAGGAGATGGCTATCCAGAAAGTGAGAATCTGGATAAGCTCACATATCCAGATGCGCGCAGGAGGGTAATGGGCTTTGACCCTCGCTCCCAGCCTGCCGTCTCCAAAGCACGCGTCACACCTACTACCGCCCCTTCAGCTGACGCTTCAACTTCGGCTAGCAAAGCTCGCTCCGGTGATGATGAAAATCATCAGCGAGGTTTTAAATAAAAAAAGCGAAAAAAGCGAGCTAAGTGTCAGCAAGGCCAGCAAAAGTCATCAAAACGACGCATGAAGGACCCGTCCAGGTTCCTCTTAAAACTACAATTAAACGTAAGACAGAGACCCTTAAGACTGACGTAAGAGTTTCGCAGGTGGCAACCAATAAGCCCACCTCAGAAGAAAAACGGATGAAGGTGGATCATGAAAAGATTCCGCCTCCATCTTCATCACGGGGTGAGCTTGCTCTGCTGGCGGAGCTGAGCTCACCGAAGCCGGAGATGTCCAGGCCTTCAGCTTCAACATCGCCGGGAGGCTGCCCAGCGCGCAAGCTGCGCTCGAGTAGCCTCCCGGATCGTGAAAAAAGGGTCATCGTCTCCTACAGAGTGACGTCAGAGACGAATTCATACTTCGTCACTTTCTCCGACAAGGAGGCGACCAGAAGAGATAATAGAGGCTGGCCGAAGGGGAAACCCAAGAAGTGATCCAACAACTTCCTGGGGCAACCCATCCTAGCCAATAGAAATAGTAAATATATAACAGTGGAATTGCAATGGTATTAAACAACGCTACTGTGAGCTAAACATGCTTCTGGCAGAGTAAACACCTATGTTTGTATGTATACAAGAAACACATCTTAGACCGGAGGAGACATATACCCTGAAGGGTTTTACCATCCACCGGCGAGATGTTCAGCCAGATGTTCGAGCAAGAGGAGGTGTCGAAATATTAATAAGGCAGGGACTATTTTACCAGGCCCTTCGCCTTGACACCCCCATACAAGCTATAGCTGTTAGAAAATACGGAACGCTCGAACCCACAGTATGCGAACCCACAGGGGAGTCACAGTATGCATTATCTGCCGGACTTCGATTGAAGTATTGAAGATCTCGCACTGATGCTGGGTGATTTTAACGTTCACAGTCAATTGTGGGGCTGTGAGCATAGAGGCTTAGAAGCATAGACTCATCGAAAGTTTTTTGGGGGAGTCAAACAAGTTTCTTTTAAATACCGGTGAGAAAACACGATTAAATGCCAGAACTGGTGAGATGTCAGCCATTGATCTGACACTTTGCTCACCGGGATGGATGGAACTCCCTGATCCTTGAGGGAGTGACCATCTATCCATAAAAATTTCTCATAACTCACCGATGTGTCCACATCCTACTTTGCCGAGATGGCGTCTTCGTCGAGCCAACTAGGACACTATCATGGAAAGTTTTCAAGTTCCCACGTTGGGGGGAGACGTTGAAGAGGATGTGTGCAAAATAACCTCCAAAGTCATTAAAGCAGCTACATATGCTATAAGTAAGTCTTCCGGCATTCCACCTAAGAGAAAAGTTCCCTGGTGGAATGATGTCGTGAGAGTAGCGGTTGCAGAAAAAAAGAGGGCGTTTAACAAACTGAAAAGACGTCCACGCAGGAAAATTTGATAACCTTTAAAAGAAGGAGATCAATAGCAATCAGAACTATTCGAGATCAGAAATGGCTATCTTGGGAGCAATATGTTTCGGCCATCAATACCTCCACACCATCTTCGGAGATATGGAGGAGGGTGAAGATACTTTCGGGGAAATTTTCCTCATCACCTCAAATGCTGAATGTTTAGCGGACCATTTCAAACACGTCTGCTGCTCCCAAAACTACGACCCGGATTTCCTGCTGATCAAGACGCGTCACGAACAACACGATAATCTTGATTTTTTCTCAGATGAATCTCTCCAGTATAACAACGATTTTATAATACAAGAACTACTGGAGGCGCTAAAGGGGTCAGCAGATACATCACCTGACCCCGATACAATACATTATGCCATGATCCAGAATCTGCCTTATCCTGGTAAGTGCGGATTACTGGATCTATACAACAATATTTTTCGGCAGAGCGTTTACCCTGAGCATAGGCGGGAAGCCATTATTATCCCGCTGCTTAAAGAGGGTAAAGATTCATCGCAACCATCAAGTTATGGTCCAATATCCTTGTCTTGCTGCTTCAACAAGATATTGGAAAAAATGGTAAACAGACGTCTCGTTTGGTGGCTTGAGCCTAATAATCTGATAAGTAAATATCAGACAGGTGTCCACCAATACCATTCGACGACGGATCAACTTGTTCGCCTTGAGAATGCCATTCACGACATTTTTCTCCGGGGCTTTCACTTTGTGGGAGTGTTCTTCGACCTGGAGAAAGCATATGATACGACTTGGAGGTATGACATTCTCAGGAAGCTGCATGACTGGGGTCTAAGACGATCTCTGCCTCATTTCAATCAAAGTTTTATGTGTGACCGCAAATTGCGTGTCCGGGTAGGTGGCACGGACTCTGGGATCCATTTCCAGGAGAATGGTGTTCCCCAGGGCTTGACGCTTAGTGTCACTTTTTTGCTATTGTGGAGAATCACATCGCAGCTTCAGCCCCGATTCGTCAATGTCTGTATGTTGATGACCTTGCAATTTTCTATGGTGCTCCATCAATTGATTCAATTGAAACGAGACTGCAGTAGGGCATCAACGAAGTGTTGCATTCTGCAGAAAGCGTTGGTTTTCGGTTCTCCACAATTAAAACGAAACTGGTCCATTTCTGCAGGAAACACAAGGCACACCTGATCCGCTCCTTTACTTAAAATGATCACGCCTTGGATGTGCCGACTCTATTAGGTTTTTGGGACTTGTCTTTGACAAGAAATTAACGTAGCGTCCACACCTCCAATCCCTGGCAGGGATTGGCTGGTACATCGTGGGGTGCGGACCGGGAGATGCTACTGCAGCTTTGTTCATCGCTGGTTCTGCCCAGGATGGATTATGGCTGTGTGGTATTTTCCTCCGCCCGGATGTCAGCACTGAAAATCCTAGATCCTATTCACCACGCAGGCATTGGACTTGCTACAGGAGCCTTTCGAACGACTCCCTCTAAGAGTCTATGTGTAGAGTCGGGATTGCCCCCATTGAGGTTGAAGGTTGAGGCGTGAGCGCCTGCTCTTCAATTATGTTGCGGGAGTATGAGAGACGTGCCACGGTCACTAGACCTTTGGCCGTTCGAACGCAGGAGCTTTTAAAGACTCTTTATTTCGAATTTGCTCATGTACTTCTCTATAGTTTTCATGAAGTACTTCCTTGGCTGATCCCAAAGGTAAGGTGTTGCTTTGACCTGGCTGGTCTCCGTAAAGAAGAGACCAGTTCCCAGTTCTATCGGACCTGCTTCCAACAACTTATTAGCGAATACAATGACTCTCTGTGCATGTATACGGATGGATCTAAATACGTTTCTGGTGTGGAGAGCGCTATTGCCATTGGCAATAGCTCACACACTTGGTCACTCTCCCTACAGGCATCCGTATACACTGCTGAATTATATGCAATTTTGCAAGCTCTGCGATATTTTGAAGAGTTTTTGAATACGTGGGTACATATGGGAATGAGGTGGCTGATGAAGCTGACACCGCCTCCAAAAATAACAATAATTAGGTATATATTTAAAATTTTTTGCTTTGGTGAACAAAAATTGGCACAAGAATATGCAATTATTTTTTTACTTTTTAGTGCATCTTTTGTTATAGAATATTTGATTTTAGAAGTCGGGTTTCCATTTTGTCAAAATAAGTTTTTTTTTTAAACTTTTTATTATTATTAAGTTTTAATTTTTTATATTGTTATCTAGCTTTGATAATTTTTTATTTGTTGCACTGAAGGTCTTTTACACCTTCACGGCAACGTTGTTATTTTGTTATTGTTGTTGTTGTTGTTAGTTTTTTGTTGCTATTTTTTTATATAGTTTATTTTTGGTTATATTTTTCCTTTCTAGTCAATTCATTTGACTAAGTAGTGTGGTGATATTCATTGTTTTGTTATGTCATAGCTATTTTTTTTAACCTGTGGGGGCTAATGAGCATGTTCTCGAAGCCCTTAAAGGGGGCTGGGCTTCCGTGGGTAGTCTGGCTGGCCAGAAGTCCCACACTCTGTGCGTCAATGCATTTTCTACCTCCCTGCCGCAAAAAAAAAAATTTTTTTCTACAACTTTACTACTTATGTGTTTTTCGATTTTTTCAATATTGAGATAGATATACCAAACTTAACTTGCAAGATTCCATTACAGACACCGGAACAGGTGATAATAAATAAAAGCTTATAATATTTGAATAAATGTACTCATACTGAAACAAACTAAATAATAGATGGAAATTTTTATTCGAATTGTTCAATCAACATAATAACATATTCGATTTTCAAAATCGATGGCCAATATCTGAACAAACTATCATGTAGAAATACCATTATAAGCATAATTTTTTGTTTTTTCCATTTTTTTCGGATGTTGCGTTGGGAAAATGTAATTTTTCCGATCTGCATAAAGGTTTTGAGATATTCCGCGTCGAATTCATAAAACCGCACCCATCTTAAATATCTTGAAGTGGCTCAAACTTAAACACATAAATTTAATTTTGGGTTTTTCCATTTTTGGATTTGTTCCATTTTGGGTAAATTATTATTTAAGGTTTCAGAAATTCCGCGTCGAATGCAAAAAACCGCATCCTTCTAGCATTTCTGGAAGTGAGTTAAATCATAGAGGAGCAAAGTTTTAAAAAATCGTGCACAACTCTCAAAAGTGGTGGGTTGCTAAATTTTAAGTATATATACATATATATACAGAAATATGGACCAATCATAGAGCAGCAATATGTCTTATGTATTTATTATGTTAATTTAATCAAAACAAAAAAAATTTTCCATTTCCCGATATAAATTTTGTAGTTTGATAATTTTCCTTTCGGATTGGGCACTTTATCTAACTGTATGCAAAATATCAACTTTTAAGGACTTACGGTCTAGGCCCTGGAATTATGATCGCCTGTATCCAGAAATTCTAGGCGTTCCCGCAATTATACAGTTTTTGAACCGAAATAACTTGTTAACCGCTTATTTCTTAACAAAAAGCAGAAACTTGTTAACTTATAATTCCCTACATAGATTATATTCATAAAATCAGCACTGCAACTCTTTTCGTTCAAAAGTTATTTCGGGGTCAAATCGGCTCTGATTTAACGATAAGGCATAGTACTGTAAGGTACTCTGTACAAGGTAATCGCACTACCTTGCCATAGATAAATATATATATATATATATATATATATATATATATATATATATATATATATATATTTATATATATATATATATATATATATATATATATATTTATATATATATATATATATATATATATATATATATATATATATATATATATATATATATATATATATATATATAGAGAGAGATAAATTGAAATGGCTGAAATTGGTGCCCCGCTATCCAGTTCAAACTCCAAGTCTACACCAATAATACTAACCTTGGCCTCAATAGGTTTCAAATCGATGTGTGAACAAAAATGAGAAAGTTCGTCGTTATCAATATAAGATACCCTGTTTTTTGAGCACATCTTCAAATATTCACATTTATGGCAGGCCTGGCATCTATAATTCTTAAACCGGCAGTTGCCTTCATTGTGGTTTTTATAACCACAAATTTGACATTTGCTTCCCGATGTTGTCTGACTTTTTGATGCTTCCTCTTCGTTCTTCTTGGGTGTTTTCTTTTTTCGATCTTGGATCCTGTTTACTGCTTCCAGTTTGACCTTATGTGGCATATTATTTCATTCATACTGTCGCTATATATGTAGAGATTTTTCTATTGTTATTTGTGTAACGTCTTCGAGAAACAATTTTTCTTTCACCGGACCGTTTTAAAAACCCATTACGAATTTGTCTCTCAACATTTCATCCAAATGTTGTCCAAATTCACATTTAGTAGCCAAGGCTCTAACACAAGCTGCCAATTCGTTACTAGATTCCGTCCTGTCCTTCACCGCCTCATAAAATTTTTTTCTTTCCGCGAAGCCCGATTGTGTCGGCATAAAATGTTTTTTTAATACCGATATTAAATCGTCAATTCCACGGTTTCAGGCTGCTTCGGGTGACACAAGCTCATTAATAACTGGGATGATTGTTGACTTAATGGACTTATTAAAAGAGCACGCTTTTTTACCACTTTGTCCACGCCGAAATCATTCGTTATAAGAAACTGTGTCATTTGCTTATCGAAGATGGTCCAGTCATCCATTGCATGATTAAACTGAGGCATTTGTATCCAAATTCCTGATGATGCCATTTCCACTTTATTGAAACTTTTCCAATCCCAAATGAAAATTTACAATTTACTCACGTGAACTTTTTCGCGGCAAAATGGTCCTTGGTTGTCTACTTCGCCTCCAATGTAATATTGTCAATTGCCATATATTATTTAATTACTCAAGCAATTTAATCAAATAAATTAAATACTTTTTCTTTATTTAATATGATATGTTTTATCTTACAATTCGGTATACACAATATCTATTTACAATATATATGAAAGTGAAGCGACGTTGTACGTTTAACTATTTATATATCATTGGCCGTCCATGTATATACGTTAAGTCATTGTCAGCTGTTAGTGCTGACATCGACCGCGCATGAAGCCATTCAACACTATAGTGTTTCAGTTGGTTGCTCTATAGCATGTTCATTGGTGCACCTTGTTATCGACGTCATTACAATAAATAAAAAAGGTGATCTGTGATGACACCATATATATATATATATATATATATATATATATATATATATATATATATATATATATATATATATATATATATATATATTTATCTTTGGCAATTTATCTATATATATATATATATATATATATATATATATATATATATATATGGTGTCATCACAGATCCAACTATGTATGACCATACACGAGTCTATATATAATTATACATAATCATAAACGAACCCATATATAATCAAGTATGATTATACATAATCTTATATATGATCACATATAATTATGTAAGATTAGACAAAAACTTTTTTCATCGGGTTTATAACTAGACAGGTAAGTGTTTAAGCTTTCGATTAAGTCTTATAAAACGTAAGTACATTAGCAAAATATAAAACATATGATAACTTATCGGGATTTTTTTTTAAATAAAAGATCTATAAAAAATCTATAAGTTAAACGAAAATTAAGTTTAATTAAATAATTTCTTTAGTGAACCTTTTTTTTTTTTAATTTGTTTATAGCGCGTTATAAACAACTTGAAAAATAATGGGTAAAAATACAGTTAAAGAAATATTTTTTAATTATTTTACAGATATTGTTAAGTCCTATCATTTCAAAATATTTATTTATGTATTATGATTTGCACCTTTTTTATTTATTGTAATGACGTCGATAACAAGGTGCACCAATGAACATGCTATAGAGCAACCAACTGAAACACTATAGTGTTGAATGGCTTCATGGGCGGTCGATGTCAGCACTAACAGCTGACAATGACTTAATGTATATATATATATATATATATATATATATATATATATATATATATATATATATATATATATATATATATATATGGTGTCATCACAGATCCAACTATGTATGACCATACACGAGTCTATATATAATTATACATAATCATAAACGAACCCATATATAATCAAGTATGATTATACATAATCTTATATATGATCACATATAATTATGTAAGATTAGACAAAAACTTTTTTCATCGGGTTTATAACTAGACAGGTAAGTGTTTAAGCTTTCGATTAAGTCTTATAAAACGTAAGTACATTAGCAAAATATAAAACATATGATAACTTATCGGGATTTTTTTTTAAATAAAAGATCTATAAAAAATCTATAAGTTAAACGAAAATTAAGTTTAATTAAATAATTTCTTTAGTGAACCTTTTTTTTTTAAATTTGTTTATAGCGCGTTATAAACAACTTGAAAAATAATGGGTAAATAATACAGTTAAAGAAATTTTTTTTAATTATTTTACAGATATTGTTAAGTCCTATCATTTCAAAATATTTATTTATGTATTATGATTTGCACCTTTTTTATTTATTGTAATGACGTCGATAACAAGGTGCACCAATGAACATGCTATAGAGCAACCAACTGAAACACTATATTGTTGAATGGCTTCATGCGCGGTCGATGTCAGCACTAACAGCTGACAATGACTTAACGTATATACATGGACGGCCAATGATATATAAATAGTTAAACGTACAACGTCGCTTCACTTTCATATATATTGTAAATAGATATTGTGTATACCGAATTGTAAGATAAAACATATCATATTAAATAAAGAAAAAGTATTTAATTTATTTGATTAAATTGCTTGAGTAATTAAATAATATATGGCAATTGACAATATTACATTGGAGGCGAAGTAGACAACCAAGGACCATTTTGCCGCGAAAAAGTTCACGTGAGTAAATTGTAAATTTTCATTTGGGATTGGAAAAGTTTCAATAAAGTGGAAATGGCATCATCAGGAATTTGGATACAAATGCCTCAGTTTAATCATGCAATGGATGACTGGACCATCTTCGATAAGCAAATGACACAGTTTCTTATAACGAATGATTTCGGCGTGGACAAAGTGGTAAAAAAGCGTGCTCTTTTAATAAGTCCATTAAGTCAACAATCATCCCAGTTATTAATGAGCTTGTGTCACCCGAAGCAGCCTGAAACCGTGGAATTGACGATTTAATATCGGTATTAAAAAAACATTTTATGCCGACACAATCGGGTTCGCGGAAAGAAAAAAAATTTATGAGGCGGTGAAGGACAGGACGGAATCTAGTAACGAATTGGCAGCTTGTGTTAGAGCCTTGGCTACTAAATGTGAATTTGGACAACATTTGGATGAAATGTTGAGAGACAAATTCGTAATGGGTTTTTAAAACGGTCCGGTGAAAGAAAAATTGTTTCTCGAAGACGTTACACAAATAACAATAGAAAAATCTCTACATATACAGCGACAGTATGAATGAAATAATATGCCACATAAGGTCAAACTGGAAGCAGTAAACAGGATCCAAGATCGAAAAAAGAAAACACCCAAGAAGAACGAAGAGGAAGCATCAAAAAGTCAGACAACATCGGGAAGCAAATGTCAAATTTGTGGTTATAAAAACCACAATGAAGGCAACTGCCGGTTTAAGAATTATAGATGCCAGGCCTGCCACAAACGTGGACATTTGAAGATGTGCTCAAAAAACAGGGTATCTGATATTGATAACGACGAACTTTCTCATTTTTGTTCACACAACGATTTGAAACCTATTGAGGCCAAGGTTAGTATTAATGGTGTAGACTTGGAAATTGAAGTGGATAGCGGGGCACCAATTTCAGCCATTTCAATTCATCCAACTTACACTTACATACTACTAGCAAACGGTTCATAAGTTACAATGGAAGTACCATGAAGTCAACGGGGGTATGTAGATTACCGGTGAATTTTAGAAATGACTGTAAGTTTTTAGATGTCTACGTTATTGAAGGTTATGGATCAACCATATTAGGGAGAAATTGGATGCATACCTTTAATATTGAGTTGAGGCAGTTCAACTATATGGAGAACTCGAATTTGGCATCCTGTTATCGAAATATAGTGAAGTTTTTGATGGAAAACCTGGAAAATTTAATAAGGGGAAAGTGAAATTAAAATTACAAACGTTTGCAAGTCCTAAATTTTGCAAACCAAAGCCGCTTCCACTAGCCATCAAGGACAAGGAAATACACAAATTAGTAGCATTGGGAATTCTTAAAGAGACTAAATATAGTCTGGAGCACTCCAATTGTACCAATTTTAAAGAAAAATGGAGAAGTTCACCTTTGTGGAGACTATACGGTCAAGGTAAACCCGCAGTTAGATGTAGAACAATACCCTCTGCCTAAAATCGAAGAAATGTTCGCAAGGTTGCATGGGGGCAAGAGTCTAAACTCGATCTAAGCATGGCCTATCAGCAACTATTGCTGGATAAGAACTCTCAAAAACTCACATCAATTTCGACAACTAAAGGCTTGTTCGTGTATACTCGACTGGTTTATGAGGTGGCACCCAGTCCAGCTATTTTTCAGCTGGTAATGGACTCGTTGTTCACTGGGGTCCCTGGGGTAGTCTGTTTTATGGATGATGGATATCACCTCCAGAGGCTAGAAGGGGTTTAAAATATCATAAAGGGCGCGGGGTTAAAAGTTAGTAAAGCCAAATGTACTTTTCTAAAACCATCGTTCTCCTACTTGGGTCATGTCATCGATAATAAGGGTTTGCATATGGACAAAAGGAAGATCGAAGCCATTTCAGAAGCAAGACGTCCGGAAGATGAACGAGGGTTTCAGGCATTTCTTGGAATTGTAAATTATTATTGAATCTTTATTCCAAGAGCTCGCGAGATTTGTGTGCCCTTGTAAACCCTACTTAAAAAAGATAAACATTTTTTATTGTCCAGTAAGCATGAAGAAGCGTCTGTCAAAATTAAAGACGAACTCTCGTCGGACCAAACGCTAGCTCATTATGACCCACAAAAGCCACTTGTGTTAACGGTGGATGCATCCCCTGTGGGTGTAGCAAGTGTGTTAGACCATGTGAACCAGAACGGCAGCGAACAACCCATAGCTTTTAGCTCACGAACGTTAAGTGAGTGTGAAAAAAATTATGCTCAAATAACGAGGGCAGCATTGGTTATCGTGTTCGGTGTCAAAAAAATTCCTTCAATACATCTTGGGTCGGAAGTTTACATTGATAACCGAGAATCAGGCATTAGTTGCAATCTTTGGGCCCAAGAAGGGAATTCCTGTGGAAGCAACAAATAGACTGCAACGGTACGCCTTGTTGCTATCAGCTTATGTTTTCGACATAAAGTATGTTCGATCTACCGAATATGACGTTTTCATTAATTATACTTGCACCAGCTACATAGCTCACATATGGGTATTACAAAAATGAAAAGATTAGCTCGGAATTACGTGTGGTGGCCAAATACGGACGCTGAATTGGAAGATTTAGTAAAATCTTGTGAAAATTGTCTATTTAACCGTGCAGACCCGTAAAACGTGGGATTGGCTGAATGAACCCTGGAGTCGAGTTCACGTTTATTACTTTACAATTTTCAACTAAAATTTATTCATAGTTATTGACGCACACAGCAAGTGGATTGAATTCGTAAATATGGGTACATCCATCACTTTCGAACGTACGATAGATGTCCTACGGACCAATTTCACTAGATTCGGATTAACTCGATAATTGGTCTCAGATAATAGTCGGTCGCTATAGTATCAAGGAAATTTGAACCTTTTTTCAAAAACAATGGTATTCGACATAAAACGATCCCAGTTGGACACGCTCAAAATAATGGATTGGCTGAAAATGGTGTAAAAGGATTGAAAAGGCATTGAAATGTACAATGCATAATTAGCATTCTGCTAAGGACCTTAATAACGTTTTATCTAATTTTTTACTAGATTACCGAAACACCGAACATGGCACCACTGGAAAGTCACCAGCTACTTTAATGCTAAAGAGAAAATTAAGGAGTCGCCTTGATCTGCTAAAAAATGAAAATGCAACGATTTCCGATAAGGCACTGGAAAAGACTGTAGCGAAGGATCAAGTACGACAGAAGCGTAACTTTGGTAGCGTTAATAGGAAAAAAGGTAACGTAATCGCAAAAGATCACCGGGCACCGTAATCGTAAAAGATTACAGCGTTGCTGGTAAAGTTTCGTGGACCAAGGGTCAAATAATCCAAATACTTGTAACGCGAAAAAAAAAATAAAAATTTTAAAGTTAAAGTTTAAAATTTTTTTTAAAGAAATTCTTTCCAAATACTTGTATTGTTTAAAAATTAACGAAATGATTGAGAGAAATGGAAATTAAAATCAATAGATTTTGATTTTAAAAGATTATTTGAACGAAAGAAAACTTGAAACTTATTGTTTCAAATTTTCTATGGAGGGTAAAATATCGGTAAACTTGATATTTACCACTGGAAGGGGACAACATATATATAATATAAAAAACGAATGTCGAGAGGGATGGTCAGACCTTGAAAAATAACCTTGAATGGACTAGAAGACCATTAGACGTGCATTCGAATATTATATGACTGTTGTGAGTGAATTTGGATATTTACATTCATATATGAGTGTATTTTTGGATTCGGTCACACCAAACTATTGCGCCATTAAAATAGTTGAAGAGCCAGAGGCGAACTCCTCAGGCGTGATCGTGTTGAAAGTATGCTGGGATTAACTGGGATATTGTGTTACAGGTATGGATGATAATTGAGTTGAAATTAATTGTGTCGTGTGCGATAACTAATTTTTATTACAAAATCGTTATGTACGTTGATTACAAAAAAGCAGAGTTTTACTCTATCGTCTGATACGCCGATTTCGATCGCAGGCCCAAATAAAACGATAACCAAAATTTAACCAAAAGCCCTGAAGGGACGTTAACGAAATTAAAATCGATTTGAAAATTATTTATAAGGGAAAATTTAAATGGTATCGCCTGCGGCCTACGTCGATGAATTAATAAAATATTTTAAACAAACAATTTAATTTTATTACAAAAAAAAATTAAATGGATATTAATATTCCTATATGTCACTGAAGGTAACATTGTACAACCAATTGAACAAATATAAAGCTATTCGGATTGGTAGAATTCAACTAAAAATAATGATTAATAATAAAAACACAATTTTTATTTCAATACAATTAATAAAAATAATGACTTAATATTCCATATTCAAAATTTATTATTCCATACTTTATCATTTGATAATGAATTTTGATTGTAACAAAACATAAATTATCGAGTATTTGACTCGTTGGTTACGGATAACCGTTTAAAAGAGAACATTCAATTGTGAATGTACCCTAGAATTGTTGAAAACAATTGATGCAAAAAATTCGCTTAAAAGGATATACCCGTTGAAGAATATACCCAAGGTATTCTCGTGGAATACAAATTCATTATATTGACAGTTCTTGGAGTGTCGCAGTGTATAAGCGAGTGAGCTGATCGCAAACCCAAAAAATACCCGAAGGAGAAAAAATTATCGCTCAAGGCGTTTACGACGGGTGAATCCAAATTCGCGTGGTCGCGGACAACCAATTCAGAAAAAACGCGGTCCACACCCACGCGGAATTTTCGATTCACGCTTCGCGCGAGATTTCACGTTAAACTGACTCACTTAATTGAATTGCTTGACACGCGGTGAGATTCGGGTGCATAAACGGGGGAATAAACGAGATGAAACAAGGAATGTAGATTGGCCATTAATCGTGTTATGCGCAAGTGCAACAATTTGTATAAGTTTAAGATTTGAACAAGATGTCCGCTGCTAATGAAATCGGTGGAGTGGATAAGCAAAGAAAGAGAGAGAAAACGATACCGAAAACTGGACGCAAAATGTACTGTGCGCAAGAGCGTTAATTGTTTGTGAAGGTTAAAAATGGACAAAATGTCCACCGTTTATGTAACCAAAATCGCGTCTAAACTTTTTTACGTAGTGTATGAAATATTCACATTCATTTGAATGTGATATATGAAATTATGACTTTGAATTATACTGTAGGAGAATTACAAAAGGTAACGGTGAAATAATTCGAAACGATGGATGATGATGATGAGAGATTGCGTTCTGGAATGCTTGCTTGAATTTTCTTTATTTATAAAAAATATCATAAACAGCGTAAATTGCGCTATGAAATGAGATTCGTGATGCGAAACATTATGAATTTATTTTATAAGATCGAACGACGAATAGCAATGAATTGAAGTGTTAGTTTTACGAAACGCGAAACAAAATAATGAAACTGGGATAGTATAAATCAAATCGACTTGACCTAACCCAAAGCTGAAAAGTATATATATCTTACCAAACGATTCACATAATTTCAATCTGAAACGGTATATATCTTTCAACCGACCTGACCCGTCCCGAGATATTGAAAAGTGAATATTGAAACCGCAGTTTAATTTAAAAGGTTTAGAAAATATACAACGATTCGTGTGAAGCGAGTTCTCACTTGCACACACGAGAATAAGTTAATATTCAAAATTGAAAGTAATTACAAAATTCGATCATCATCATCCAGAAGAATGAATAAACTTTTTAAATGAAATTAATTAAAATAATACATCACCATGAGGATGCGGAATATCGCTGTATTGACGCAGACACCCATTTTATATATACATTTTGAAAATAAATTGAAACCAACTCATTTAGAGCGGTGTGTTTGAATTATCCATGACACTCCAAAATAAAACCTATTTTGACAAAATGGAAACCCGACTTCAAAAATCAAATATTCTATAACAAAATATGCACTAAAAAGTAAAAAAATAATTGCATATTCTTGTGCCAATTTTAGTTCACTTACGCAAAATTTTTTAAATATATATGTACAATTATTATAATTTTTGGAGTCGGTGTCAACATAGAGAAATTCACATAACTTTTGGACACCACCTCCAAAAATAACAATAATTATACATATATAATTAAAAAATTTTTCTTAGGTGAACTAAAATTGGCACAAGAATAAGCAATTTTTTTTTTACTTTTAAGTGCATTTTTTGTTATAGAATATTTGATTTTTGAAGTCGGGTTTCCATTTTGTCAAAATAGGTTTTATTTCTCGCATTTTTGTGACTTTGAAGTTCTATAACATATTTTATTTGTCTAAGTATGGGTAGACCAACTAAACGACCTACTAACTTTTAGTGCATTTCTTTATAACACATTTTGTTTGTTTGTTTGTTTTTTTTTTTTGTTTTTAATTTTTAGTGCATTTTTTCATAACAGATTTTCAGTTTTTTTTACATGCATTTTGTTGTTTTTTTTGTAAAAATTTTTTTTTGGGTTCGGTTTTTTTTGTAAAAAATTTTTTTTGAAGTCGGTTTTTAAAAAAATTTTCTTATTTTCCCATTATGAATGAGTATACCCTTAAAAAAATTTAAAAAAAATTCCGCAGAAATCGGTTATCACATATAAAATGAGGATTTTCCTCGATTTCCCGGAGATCCCCTCATCAGAATGCGATTTGGTGCCAATGGAACCAATAGGAAACCAAACCCTTTAAAACAAACAAAAAATTCAAAATCGGTACATAAATGACGCAGTTTTGAGGTGACACACATAAAAACAAAAAAACAAAAAATACAGACAAATTGAGAACCATCCTCCTTTTTCAAGTCGGGTTAAAAAAAACTAGTGAAGTATATGAATTCACCACGACATTCCAAAAACAAGTGGTATCCCTTGTTTTGCCTGTCTACTTATATTAAGTGTTTCGTGAGAAAAAACGAATGAGTAACTTCGTGCTCTGGCGAATATCACCGACTGATACTACTTCAAGACGTGAGGTGACATCCATTAATTTGAAAAATTAATTCGTCACTCTTGGAAACCAAACATATCTTTTATAGTTACCTGGGGATAAGATGTGGAAACGGCACGTGAATCAGTTGGTTCCGTGTAAGCTTCAGTACGAAGATAATTATCTTCCCACAACGCTGACTAATCCGACGGAATCCATCAAGGTTGACGCTTCACCGCCAGACCAGCTTCCTGTAAATACTCAGGAAGAATCGCAGAAAAGCAATCACTACAACCTTCGAAGTAGATGCCAACTTGAATGTTAATTTTGACACCGAATATTTTTGTTTGTTTTCTATAGTTCACATTAAAATTTTTTTATATTGTATTTATTTAATTTTTTTTGTATATAGCTTTTAAATGCGTATTATAGATTTTTCAAATATAGATGTATACACATTTGTGTACGTATTTTATTTATCATGATTGCTTATGTTATAGCGTTTTAAGTTGTAGGTACTGTAATGATGTCGATAATAAGGTGCCAACTGAAACACTATAGTGTTGAATGATAACATGCGCGGGAGACGGCAGCACTAACAGCTGACAATGACTTGGACAAGCTGACAATACATGGACGGCCATTGATATATAAATAGCTAAGCGCACAACATCGCTTCACTTTCATATATATTGTAAATAGATATTGTATATACCGAATTGTAAGATAAGATATAATATATTAAATAAAGAATAAGTATTTAATTTATTTGATTAAATTGCTTGAATAATTAAATAATATATGGCAATTGACAATATTACATTTATAAAAATGGGTGACATTATATTTTATTAATTGTCGGGGACCTAATTTCCTCTTAAGGTCTAAATTTGGGCACATTATTTTGAACATATAACAGGCATATTTGCCATTGTTAAAATTAAATTTTTTTTTTTCGAAATCTAATAAACCGATTTTTATGTTCATGGGCTCATTTCTTTTTTTTTATATAGAATATAATAATATTCTATGTTATTTTTAAAATTTTTAGTTTGAAAAAAGATATTAAGAAAAAACGCTTTTTTGTTATAAGCAAATTCTATATTGACCCTGTTTCGTCACGAGTCGGAACGTAAAACCTAACAATCATATTCAGAACGTAAAAATAAACCGATTTAAGAAATAATTGCGGTTTCTAACAGCCTGCTCCCACCGAACTTGTAATTTCTGTTAAGTGAATATGTACATATACCATATTTTTGTATTGTCTTCGGAGTTGCATACATTTTCCAACTTTTAAATATGGAAATTAGAATAGGTTTAATGTCCTATAGTTGAATAAATGTAATAAATGAAATAATGTAATATGTATTATTATAATGTAATATATACTATTATAATGTAGTATATATATTATTATTATTATGTAATATATATTATTATAATGTAATATATATAAGTTATTAAAATAGAATATTATAATGTAATATATATTGTTATTATTATTTAACTCTGCCATAGCCGGTCCCAAGCCCGGTTGAGAAAAGAGGAGGGAACCCAAACTACGGAGCGAGGCATTGTGCCTAGAGAACTAGCCGAAGGCTAGGGTAGTAGGGTCAAATGCAGTCATAAACAATCCCCTTGGAGGAACTGGCGAACTCCACTGTATAAATGCCCTCCCTATGAAGTGGTCGATGGGGAGTACACGGCCCAATTTACTCTCGGTAACAAAAATGGTAAAACAAAGTAAAAAAAATACTCTGGGGCTTAAATCCCCAAAAAAGTGAATCAACCGAGGCTGCACAAGCTAACCTTGTCGAGACACAAAAAACTCCAGGTGCATCCAGCACACCAGGAAATCTGTATGATAAACTCCAGAATCCTTTCCTGAAGGTGAAAAGAAAAAATCTCTCGGGTACAGCCCGGAGAAAAAGCAGCAGAAGAGAAAGCAAATGCTGAGGAGAAACCGATTCCTCCGATAAAGAGTAAAATCTGGACAAAAACAGATACCTGTGGGGTCCGATTCAGGGAATCAACCCTTAGAAAACCCACAAGAGAAGAGGTCAAGATTTGAAGATGGGACTCCAAGCCCGAAACAGATCGCGAAAATTCGTAGAAAGGGGAAACAGGCAAGTGCTATAAATACCTCTGCTGAAACCGTCTCATCAACAAAAATGTGCATTGCACTGCGGGGGTATCCTGAGGTCAAAATAACTCCGGAACAATCCAAAAGGGTGTAACTCTCGATGGTATTAACCCTAACTAGAGATGGTATTACCCCAAGAGCTCGTTGAGGGCCCACAGTATCGGGGTTGCCACTTGGACAGGGGACCCGCGTTGTGCAGTGCATAGGCACAACAGCCATAAACTGGCTCATGGAGAACGTCCCGAATATCAGACCATGGGACGGAGTTGAACTTGTCGTCGGGGAAGCAAGAGCCATGATGAACACATCAAAAGTTCTGCTGTATGCTCCCCAGATCTTTAACTCCGTTGACACGTGCACAATAATCAAAGCACTAGGAGCGCTGAATGCAAACCTGCGCACTGAGGAGTGGCGAATTATCAACAACACGAGGGCCAATACGGGACACACCATCGCACTGGAAATGGGTGCAGCGGATCTGGGATTGATTCAGGACCGAGGGTTTAAATTATACCTCGGGTTTGGTCAACCTTAGACTACTAAGTTAAGTTACTGTAATTGAGCTTCAGCATGCAATAATTAACTCCTTCCAAGAAAACTGGTCGGAAGCAAGTCAACTTGTTGGTGGAATGAGGGCCTAAGGAGTTAGAGGCAAATAGTTCTGTTACGAACCATACATCAGGGTTCGTCACATTTTAGTTTTTTGAAGTATTACTATTGCATTATAAAAGTATTGTTCGTGCATCGGGCGCATTTCGTCAATTTGTTTTTGAATAATAATTATTATTAAACATTACATAAACGCAATCAGGTATTGAATGGTAGTAATTGCGAGGTATTGTGTAAGGTTATAGACGGTAGTAAAGCACTTCGCACCATGTGTTAAATTTAAAACTCTATTGAGTAAGTTTTTAATTTGCATCTCGGTCCAGTTAAGTTTACAACTCGGTTGAGTTTAGTTCAATTTGCAACTCGGCCAAGTTCGATTGAGGAGGGATTCGCAAGAAATATTCTCCTTGTGCGATTTTCTTGACATAGAAGGGGCATTTGACAATGCCTGTTACAATTCCATGGTTGATTCTGCAAGTCGGCACGGAGTAGAAGACACCTTTTTCAAGTGGATAAACTCTATGCTGATAGGAAGAAGAACAAACTTCCCTTCTTGGAGAGTCTGTCTCTATGAGAACCAAAAAGGGATGTCCGCAGGGTGGTGGCTTCGTTCCTCAACCAAAAACGATACTACACGCAGGAATATTCGGACGACATTGTAATGGTTGATACACTGGCACAGTGTTGTATCAACCAGGGATTGAAAATAAACCCTGGTAACACCACACTCTTGTACTGAAAATTAGTGAAATAACTTTTGAGGCCTCAACACGCAATTTTAATTACAAAAAGTTAAAAATTGACGTTTGATCAATTAAATTAAGTTTAAATTTGACGTTGTCAGTTAAAGTACCATTGTTAAGTTTTTAACTGAAAACTACTAATTTTTAATTAGCAGTTTTTCACTGTGGCATAAAATTGAGAGAAAAGACCCAATTGGGAAATAAAAACGAAATTATTAAAATTCAAATTCTTTTTCTTTGTTCAAATCAAATTTTTCAGGTTTGGAGAATCATAGAGTTTTTGCTTTATTTAATTTTTTTTAAGTGCGTGTTGTCCAAATAACGATATTTAGTAAAACTTTTACAAATATTTTGTTTTTTTTTTGTGTGTCGAAAATCCGAATCTGTTTTAGGTTCAACAGGGCTCCTTTTTGAAGGTTAAAGGGAGCCAAGATACCGCGACAAGTGGAGAGGCTTTGCAGGCGAGATGTGTGGCACACCAAAATAGGATCCAAGGAACACCGTTAACAGCCATTTCCACATCAGAAGGGCAACGGAAGAAGGTTGGTATCTGACCCAGAAGAGCCAATTGCATCAACAATAGAGAAGATGTTCGCGGCCATGAAGTCGAACTTCAAGAACCTGGACGAAACGATGAGCGATCGGCTTCAGGCGTCTGAAAAGAGAATGGGCAACCGACTTGAAGAACGAATCGGAAATCGACTTCAAGAATCTGAAGAGAAAGTGGGCGAGCAAACACTAAATATAATGGAACAAGTCCAACAAGAACTGAAAGATGACTTGTCAGAGCGAATAGAGAACCTAAGAGAAGTGTGCTTACGACGTATCGACCAAATAAGCACTTACGTCGAGGCTGTAAAAACTGACATCACCAACCTTAAAGCCGATGTCGCTGTAACCCGCACACAAATCGAAGGCATAGGTAGAGAGAAACTTAAACATACTGTTTGTTGGCATGGAATGGACGATGCATGAACAATATAACAAATTGGTGGATGTCATTAGACGGATCGAGCAACGTCAAACACAACAACTTCGTGACATCCATATTGATCCTCTAGAAGTGAATACAGTCATTCGCTCCACCGCATTGGACACAACGATGTTTCTATCAATCATGGCGGAATTTAGTGGCAGACCGGCTGAAGGCCAAGTAGTTTTCTTCAACAGAGCGACGGCATTAAACAACTACTTTAATGTCGACAACAACAACCTTTATATAACTAATGTTTTGTAAAGCCAGTGGATCATTATGGTTTTAGACCCACGACTTTTCCGCATGCTCTCTTGCAAAGCATGAGAGATAAGGGTTCCATGTTAGTTTAGAGTCCAACATTAATCCTAAGAACTTGGCTTTCCTTGTGATCTGTAGTCTTTCGCCGAAGACGATGGGAGGATTTATATTATCCACCTTCCATCTCCGTGTGAATGGAATTAGTGTTGTCGCTGTTTTTTGGCTCTCTTTAACCTTTTAAAAGGAGCGCTATCGAACCTACAACAGATTCCGATACTCGACACAAAAAAAAAAAAAAAAACAAAAAATTAGTAAAAGTTTAACTACATATTGTTAATTGGACAACACGCACCTAAAAAAAAAAGTAAATAAAACAAAATCTCTACGATTCGCCAAACCTGAAAATTTGATTTGAACAAAGAAAAATAATTTGAATTAATAATTTCCTTTTTATTTCCTCAATTGAGTCTTTTCTCTCGATTTTATGCAACAGTATACAACTGTTTTTACTTGAACAATACTCATTTTTAACTGAACAATGGAATTTAAACTGACATGTGTGTTGAGGCCTTAAAAATTATTTCACAAATTTTCAGTACAACCAAACCTCCCCATTTAGACCTCAACATACATTTTCTAATTTTCTCTTATAATTGGTCGACCAATTTTTACGTTAGAACTATTTTTAAATTGTACTAGTACATTTAGATAGCTATTTTAAATTGTACGTACAATTTCGTATGTGTATTTCGGTACACATTACTTTGTTCTTCGTTCTTCATCAACGGCGTTTGGTGTTGATTGCCAGTCGTCCTGGCCGCAAGTTTTACTCTGGTTCTATTGCCCTGGTCTCTAGCATGTCCACACTTGGTACATCCCGTCGTCTTGCATCACCTTCATGCCTTTGACTCTCTAATCCCAACAATCAGTCTTCCGAGATTCCCATTGGCGGTGGTTCTTGCACTGGCCGGCTTGAAGAGACCTCCGTGTATCTGTGTCCAGTACATAGATTCCAGCTGGTAAACCTCTCAGCACCCTGTAATGTCCTTTCCATTTCGGTGCAAATCCACTATGGAAACCTTCCACCTTACTCCTGAGCACTTGATTGCGCATCCAGGTGGACTCTCCAGGTTGGTAAACGAGTTCCGTCTCCACTTGGTCGTTCTCTTCGGCATGGGCCAACATTGTTTGCCAAGCTCTTTCATCATTCTCTTGATATTCTCGGCCTCTCTCATTGACCCAATCTTGACTATCTTGAGGCTTTTCTTCTCTTTGAATTTGCCAATCCCCAGGCTTCTTCATTTCTGTCCCCATTAACAAGTGGGCATGCGAAGAAGCAATTGTTCTATTTGCGCTGTTACGTATTGCGAACAATGACTTGCTAAGTTGTTGGCAATTATTTTGTCTTTAACAATTTATTGACGATTTAAAATATTATGTGTATAATTTACAAAAGTTATAATTTCAAGAGCATTCTTGAAGATGTTCACAGTTTGCTTGGTTTTCACACACTGCCATATATTCCAATCTGTATTGATAATAAAAACAATATCAACATTTCGTTGTCCTAGAAACATTACATAATTTGTGCAATTCCACTTTCACAGGTAACTTAGTTTCGTTACAAGATACGTGGCCAACTGCTAGGTTAATATTCATTACACTGCCCCCTTCTTAGACCATTCGACTCGGAAGGTCTCTTTATTTTCTTCGTAAGGGGCCAACCGATTGAAATGGACTATACGTGGTTTTCCTTGACCCTTCTTCAAACGATAAATGACATCATTGATTCGTTTCTTAACCTCATATGGTCCTTCCCATTTGTTCTGTAGCTTGGGCGAGACTTCTGTAGCGTCGGCGATGTGGGTTGTAGAGCCATAACAAATCTCCAGGTTGATAACCATCTTTCTCAGTCTTTAGGTCGTCGTACTCCTTCATTCTATCGCTAGACTGTTGGATGTCGGGGCGTACCCGTTCGTGGACATCACTCATACGATTGCGAAGGGTGCTGACATAGTCTTCTCCGGCTTCGTTGTCTCCTGGTGGACAACCAAACATGAGATCTCAGGGTAAGTGAAGTTCTCTTCCCATGATGATACAAGCTGGTGTTTGACCAGTACTTTCATGAACCGACGAGCGATAAGCGAGCAGGAACAGGTGTAAAAACGTATCCCAGTCTCGTTGATGATCTGAAACCACTTTGGCTAAGTGTCGGTTGATGGTTCGGTTCATTCGTTCTACCATTCCATCCGATTGAGGATGCAAAGCTGTTGTTCTTGTCTTGTGGATATTCAAGGTCGTACAAACGTTCTGGAATAATTCCGACTCAAAGTTCCTGCCTTGATCTGAATGGAGCTCCATGGGCACTCCGAATCGACATATCCATTCCTTTACTAGAACATCAGAAATGGTTCTAGCCTCCTGATTCTTCACAGCATACGCTTCTACTCATTTACTAAAATAATCCATTACAACCGCGATGTATTTATTTCCCGAGTCGGATTCTGGAAAAGATCCAGTAACATCAACAGCAATCCTTTCAAATGGATTTCCGACGTTGTATTGGCGCATGGGATACTTAGGACGTTTCTGGGGTCCATTGTTTGCTGCACACACAGTGCATTTACGAAACCTATCTTGAACATCAGATTTGTAGTGTACCCAATAGAACCGTTCCCGTACTTTGGCTTGAGTTCTATTGACTCCCAAATGTCCTCCACTGGTCCCGCCATGAATCTCGTTCTGAACTCCGGCTACTCGGTTTTGAGGAACAATAACTTGTCACTTCCTTACGTCCCCGTTCACATCCTCAACTACGCGGACCAGCATACCATCATCCAAAGCTAAGGAGTTCCATTGAGCCCAATAAGCTTTCACATTCACCGAATGTGGAGAAACTGTTTCCCAGGATGGTTTATTGGTGCTTGTCTTCCATGCAATTACCATCCTTAAATCTGGATCTGCTTCCTGGTACTTCTGGAGTTCCTAAGGCAGCCATTTCTCATCAATTGCCGTTGTCCTACAAACCGAGGACTCATTGGCGCTTGTCTTCCGTGCCATTACCATCTTTACATCTGAGTTGGCTTCCCGTTCTTCTGTTTTACTGCAATGCCTACAATCCTCTGTGCATTGTCTCCTAGACAAGGCATCAGCATTACGATGCATGGTTCCAGGTCGATGTTGGATAGTCAAATCGAATTCCTGTAGCCTCTCTATCCACCTGGTTACTTGTCCTTTCGGAGTTTTTAATTGTAGAAGCCATTTCAGGGCTGCGTGATCCGTTCTCAATAAAAAGTTTCTGCCGTAGAGGTATTTATAGAAATGCTCTATGGATTTAACCACAGCCAGAAGTTCACGCCGACTCACACAATAATTTCTTTCTGGCTTGGACAACGTTTTACTGAAGCAACACTCCACCAATCCCGACATTCCTTGCGTCTGTGTCCAAGGTAAACAATTCGTTGGACAAGGGAAAACTCAGAACAGGTGCAGAACATAATGCATATTTCAGAGCTTGAAATGCTCTTTGACATGGTTCATCCCATTGGTACTTTCTATCATTTTCAGTTAAACGAGTTATTGGTTTCGCGAGGTTAGCAAAACCAGTGACAAAATGCCGATAGTAAGTGCATAGTCCCAAAAAGCTTCGCAATTCATGTTTGTTTTGTGGCCTTGACCACTCCTCTATTGATTTTATTTTTCCACTATCAATAGAGACTCCTTCAGGAGAAACGATATGACCTAGATACTGCACTTGTCTCTGAAGAAGATGACATTTCTTCGGGTTCAGTTTAAGACCAGCTTTACTCAATCGTTGAAATACTTCCTTCAGATTCCTTAAGTGGTCTTCAAATGATTTTCCTACGACAAATATATAGTCCAGGAACACTACGCATGTTTCCCAGGATAGTCCTGCCAGCACAGTCTACATTAGTCGTTCAAAGTCGTTCAAACGGCGCATTGCAGAGTCCAAATGGCATGGCTGTAAACTGCCAAAATCCAGAACCAACTGTAAATGCGGTTTTCTCTCGATCCATAAGTGCCATGTGTTGGTCATTAAGATGTCTGGACGATTCCTTAACTAGATTGGCCAATTCTTCTGACATCCCACCAAAACTCCTGCCAGTAACACATTGGACAGCTTTTACTGTCGATGAATTTGGCTCACATTCGCCTAAAACGATTACTTTTTTAAGAGCCACAGAGTGATGGTTGAGATTCATCACTCTCATGGACACAGTCCTCCGTATTTGTGACAACGTTCTTCCAATTGCTATACCTTTACTGACCAGCTCTTCGTTAGCTCGGGATCTGAACAACATGACACTTCCCTGACGAGCATCTCCCCCTGTTCGAGCTTCCACGATCTTCTCGGTTCTTTCAGGAATAATCACGTTCTCTGAATTATGCGGGCGCTTGCTTCACCTTTGTGATGCAAAATAATTTCTTCACCGCCCATAGTCAACGTGGCATTTTTAAAATTTACCTTGGAACCATTTATTAAGTCCATCCCGAGAATTAAACTGTCCTCAATATCAGCTACCAGCACCTTGTGTTTAAAACTTTTACTTCCGATGGTTAGGTTGACATCAACTTCACCATCAGTAGTGGCTGCCTCTCCTGTTGCATTGCGCAATCTCCATTTACTAGGAGCTACCCGGCCATTGGTGATGACGTTTGACCTCACTATTGTTTCAGTCGCACCTGTATCCAACAGAAAAGAATACGGTCTACCATCAATCAGGCCATCCACATATACGCTATTGTCCAATGTTTTACAAGATGCCACATGTGATATTTTCCATGGGGCTTGTTTGCTACAGGTAGACGTTCGCCCCTTTGCGTCGGCCCTTTTTAGTTTTTTCGAAGAAGTCATTGCTGATACTTCTTTAATTATCTTCTTACACCATCTTCGGATGAGGCCAAGTGTCCCACAGTTCCAGCAACGAATTGACCTTCGTGAATTTTGCTCCCGACGAATTCTTGCAACAGTTTTCTCAACATCTCCTCCTGAATGGTGTCATCTGTAGTTAAAGTACGTACACGTATTGACCTGGATCCCCTTTACTTTGCAGCCTCAAACTCCAATGCTTGAGACAAAGCTTCAAACTGTACTGAGTAGTTAGTCAATGATGTTTTTCCATCAAAGGGTGGTGGTTTTGTGTGTTGTTTCCTTCCGTGCTCACGCCTTGAAGCACTGTTATTAACTACCGCTTCTCTCTCACGAGCCTCCACTATTTCACTGCTTGGCGTTGCTACGAGTCTAGCTTCTATCTCTAGAATTCTGTAGATTGAATTCTAGCGTAATAGAGAATTCTATCATCGAAGACTTCTATAGATTGTAAAGCAACATCGATGGAATTTTGAACTGTGTGTAACTCTTCTTTCATGACATTTTGACATGCTTGTAAATCGTTTCAAGGCCTGTGTCGTTTCCAAGGTCTTGGCATTTTGGTCTTTCAGAATCCATAATTCTGGGTCCACTCCTTCTTCAACAAGTGCTTCCCGCAACCGTTGAACCAATGCCGCCTTCTTGCCGTCGCTATCAAGATCCCTTTCTTCCAGTTCACTTCTCAAAATCAAATTATTTAAAGTTGTCATTTTTTTTTGGATATATATTGACATTTTGATATATTTTTTTTAGTTTACCCCACACCTGACACCAAATGTAGCGATTTTCCCGGGTTCGTTTATTCAATGAAGTAAATTCTTTTTTACTTTAACAATTTATTGACGATTTAAAATATTATGTGTATAATAAACAAAAGTTATAATTTCAATAGTATTCTTTAAGATGTTCACTGTTTGCTTGGTTTTCACACACTGCCATATATTTCAATCTGTATTGATAATAAAAATAATATCAACATTTCGTTGTCCTAGAAAGATTACATAATTCGTTCAATTCCACTTTCACAGGTAACTTAGTTTCGTTACAAGATACGTGGCCAACTGCTAGGTTAATATTCGTTACAATATATATATTTTTGCTTACATCAAGTCGTTTGTATACCAATTATAGAATTATTTTGACTTTTATTTTTTGTTCAGTAAATTTGTGTTCGTAAGTTCAGTAAGTTTGTTTATCACTCAAACCACCTCGACGCCTATCCTCAAATCGATAGTCATCAATCATTGGTCCTTCGAGCCGGATACCCTTAGATTAGGGCGTTGGTTTAATTTCGGGAAAATTAGATAAAATAAGATCAATTTTTGTTGTGAAAAACATTTTGAAGTGACCACGTGTTAAAATTTGGACATAATGGTAGTTTGTTCATCATTTCGTATATAAACATTAGCGTACTGTGAAAGCATTTATTAGTGATTTGTGTGCCGAATTAGGACAAAATCAAGGTTTTATTCCCTCAAAACATAAACTTTAGAAGTTCTGTAAAGACAAGTTAAAATGATCACGTGTGTGTAACGTCGGATCAAGCTGAATTGATAAACATTTTTGTTGTTTGACATTTCAATTTATTTTCATTATAAGTCTGTTTCAGTACATCAATTTCAGTACCACAATATCGGGGTTGCCACCTGGACAGGGGGGCCCTCGTTGTGCGGTGCATAGGATCAACAGCTATAAACTGGCTCATGGAGAACGTCCCGAATATCAGCACACTCAGGAATGGCGACGTATCAACAGCACGAGGACCAATGCAGGACCCACCATCGTACTGGAAGTGGATGCAGTGGATCTGCGGGTGATTCAGGACCGAGGGTTTAAATTATACCTCGGGTTTGGTCAAGTCAACCTTAGACCACTGAATACTTCAAAGAGGAAAAAGAATGTCTGATCTTCGGATGCTTCAGATAAACCTCCAGCACAGTAAGGCAGCCTCCGCTGTCTTCTGTCAAAATGTGCTGAAAAGGGGAATCTCCATAGCTCTGATCCAAGAACCTTGGGCTGTTAACCATAAGATTCTTGGACTAGGAGATACTAGAGGAAAAATTATCTACGATAAAACCTCGGAGAGACCCAGAACTTGCATTTATGCAAGAAAGGACATCAATGCCTTGCTGCTTTTAGAGTTTTGTCAGAGAGATCTAACAGCAGTAAAAGTAAAATACAACATGGAGAACGGAACTGAAGTGGTAATCATCGCTTCGGTCTACCTACCCTATGATGCATCTACTCCACCACCATCAACAGAGATGGAAGACCTGATCCAGTATTGTGAGGCAAAAAACCACCAACTGATCATGGGATGCGATGCAAACGCGCATCACACTGCGTGGGGTAGCACAAACACAAATACAAGAGGTGAGTACCTCTTTGATTATATCATAGCTAACAACTTAGATATAGTTAACCAAGGCAACAAGCCGACTTTTATTAACAAAGTGCGGAAGGAAGTCATTGATGTAACACTGAGCACTTATGAAATCAGTGGTAAAATCAAGAAATGGCTAGTGTCCGATGAACCATCTGCATCGGATCACAGACAAATCTATTACAATGTGGAGGTAAGAACGGACCAATGTAATATACAATATCGGGATCCGAGGAGAACCAATTGGGACGAATATAATTCGACACTAAAGTTCAAACTCGCCACAATTCCGAAGAGAGTTAAAACAGTATTGGACATTGAGCTTACTGCAACTGAGCTTCAGCATGCAATAATTAACTCTTTCCAAGAAAACTGCCCGGAGGTCTCAAAAGACATCAGCAGGTCGACTTGTTGGTGGAATGAGGGCCTAAGGAGTCAGAGGCGAAGGATTCGCCAGCTATTTAACAGAGCAAGGAGGTTGGGGAACTGGGATAATTACCATGAAGCCCTTACCGAATACAAAAGGTCTCTGAAGAAAGCCAAAGTGGTCTCATGGAGGAAGCTCTGTCATGATGTTGAAAACACATCTGAGGGAGCAAGGCTCCATCGTGTCCTGGCGAAGAAACCCGCTGACACCATCGGCTCACTTCGTAAACCCAATGGTGAGTCTACTAGCTCGACGAAGGATACACTCGAGACAATGCTCCGGATTCATTTCCCGGATTCGGTGACAGTGGACGATGAAAACACTTCTCAAGAGCAGTTTAACCAGTGTCTCCCGCCGACTGGCGAGGACTGGAGAAGAGCGGCGATTGCCATCAACCGCTCAAAAATCGAATGGGCAAAAAACTCATTCGACCCCTACAAAGCACCGGGACCAGATGGGATATACCCAGTTCTTTTACAAAAAGTAGCAGAGCATCTTTTAACTCTGCTTGGTCATATATTCAGGGCAAGCCTGGCTACGGGTTATATCCCAACCGTATGGAAGCCAGTAAGAGTGACCTTTTTGCCAAAACCGGGGAGGCTTAATCACTCCACGGGAAAGGACTTTAGACCAATTAGTCTGTCATCGTTTCTACTGAAAACAATGGAACGGCTAATAGGATTTCATTTGACTGAGGGGGCATTGTCAAGAAATCCGCTTCATGCCAACCAACACGCTTATCAGGTGGGGAAATCCTGTGAATCAGCCCTCCACAACCTAATATGCAGGATTGAGGAGGATTCGCAAGGAAACAAACCACCTTGTGCGTTTTTCTTGACATAGAGGGGGCATTTGACAATGCTTCTCACAATTCCATGGTTAATTCTGCAGGTCGGCACGGAGTTGAAGACACCTTTTGCAGGTGGATAAAATCTATGCTGATAGAAAGAAGAATAAAAACTTCCCTTCTTGGAGAGTCTGTCACTGTGAGCCACAAAGGGATGTCCGTTGGGTGGTGTCTTATACCCACTCCAGTGGAGCCTGACAGCTTACTGACGAACCTCAACCAAAATGGATACTACACACAGGGTTACGCGGACGACATTGTAATTGCAATCCAGGGACCCTGTGAAGGCACAATCTCGGAGCTTATGCAAAACGCTCTTAGAATCGCACAGGAATGGTGTATCAATCAGGGATTGAAAATTAACCCTGGTAAGACCGCACTAATTCCATTCACACGTAAAAGAAAGGTGGATAACATAAAACCACCAATCCTCTTCGGTGAAAGATTACAGATTACAAGGGAAGCCAAGTTCTTGGGAGTAATGCTGGACTCCAAACTAACATGGAACCCTCATCTGGAATATATAACAAATAAGAGCAAATCTTTTCTCATGCTTTGCAAGAGAGCATGTGGAAAAGTCTGGGGTCTAAAACCCAAAATGATCCACTGGCTCTACACAACAGTAGTCAGGCCCATTATAACCTATGCTGCTTTAGCGTGGTGGCCAAAAGTTAAGCAGATTACTGCGTGCATAAAGTTGTCCAGGATCCAGAGACTGGCCTGCTTGTGCATCACTGGATCCATGAGCAGTACACCTACAGCTGCCATGGAAGTCATACTAGGGCTGCCTCCGCTAAGCATTGTAGTAATAGCTAAAGCGAGATCCAGCGCCTATAGATTGTCTTGCAATAAAAACTGGATTAATAAAAATCAGGTTGGACATGCAAGTATCGTGGGAACATCAATTATCTCAGACCCCGTCTTTGAAATGGGCACAGATATACTTCCCAAGACAAACTCCTTCTCAAAACCTTTCACTGTAGTATGTGATAGGGCCATGTGGTCGGAAGGAGAACTATCCTACCTCAGGAAAGGAATCGTCTGGTATACAGACGGATCCAAAACTGAAGAAGGGGCCGGGGCGGGAATCTATGGTGAGAGACCAAAAGCAAACATAAGCCTCAACTTGGGGAAATATGCTACGGTCTTACAAGCAGAAGTCTACGCCATACTGGCTTGCGTCCGTGAGAACCTACGTAGAGGCTACATAAACCAGAACGTATTTATTCTGTCGGACAGTCAAGCTGCTTTAAAAGCCTTGTCTGGTCTGAGATCACCTCAAGGGTAGTCAAGGATAATCTGGAGGAACTTCTGGAACTGGCAAAACGGAACAATGTTAAATTGATCTAGGTGCCGGGTCACAGTGGTTTCAAGGAAACGAAAAAGCGGATACCTTTGCAAAGAAGGGAGTCGGAATGCCATTCATAGGCCAAGAGCCTATTTAAGGAATTACAAAGACTGCATGTAAACAAGTGATCAACGAGTGGTCAAATGCTAAACACCGTGATCACTGGGAAAAAGTACCGCGGCAAGAGCTCGGGAAGATACTGCTTCAGAGTGCAACAAAGAGGGTATCTCTCGATGCACTGAGGCTGAACAGGATGCAACTGCGGAGGGTTACCGGGTTCATTACCAGGCATTATCCCATGCGGAAGCATCTGCACACAATAGGACTCCATAACGGCTCCATTGTGTGCAGATTGTGTGGCGAAGAGGAAGAAACATCCAGCCACATAATCTTTGACTGCGAACCTCTGGGTTACAGCAGATACAGGATATTCGGTGCATTTCACCCCGAATATATGAACCTTCAGGAGGACCTGATAAGCAAGCTCCAGGCTATTTCCAACATATGGGAGAAGCGAGTCTCGTCAGACTGAGTTAGGAGGGGGAGCACAATGGACCATAGGGTCGAAGTGCAATAATTTTTACCCCGATATCAATCAATCAATCAATCAGGGCGTTGGTTTAATTTCGGGAAAATTAAATAAAATAAGATCAATTTTTGTTGTGAAAAACATTTTGAAGTGACCACGTGTTAAAATTTGGACATAATGGTAGTTTGTTCATCGTTTCGTATATAAACATTAGCGTACTGTGAAAGCATTTATTAGTGATTTGTGTGCCGAATTAGGACAAAATCAAGGTTTTATTCCCTCAAAACATAAACTTTAGAAGTTATGTAAAGACAAGTTAAAATGATCACGTGTGTGTAACGTCGGATCAAGCTGAATTGATAAACATTTTTGTTGTTTTACATTTCAATTTATTTTCATTATAAGTCTGTTTCAGTACATCATTTTTATCGTGACGTCTCTTGAATCTCGAATTTGTCTTCAAGAAACGCGTTTCAACTTGTTGAAAACCGCAATCGACCCTATTAAGGATATTGACATCGCTTTGTTAACCAAACCCAAAGTACAAACAATACTGGAGGTTTTAGAAGCAAACTGGTTAAAATTCGATAAGGATCATGATCGAATGTGTGAGGTTAAGGTGGAAACAACAAAGGATTTACCTTACATCAAGCTAAACCATTACGCTATTGATCAGGAAACTTACATGACAAATAAAGCAACAATTTTGGAACTTTTAGCTACGATTACTGCAGCTAATCCATTGGATGGAACAACATTAGCTGATACTTCTTTTGGATCTACTTCATCTACATCCTGACAAATGTTTCCCAAAATTCAACTGGTGAAATTCTCTGGGGATTATCCATCATGGCTTTCATTTAGCGATATGTTTACTTCACTCATCGGAACCAATCAATATTTGTCCAACGTTATGAAAATGCATTATCTGAAGGCTAGTGTACTAGGAGAAGCAGCGAATCTCATCTCTTATTTTCAAGTTTATGGAGATAATTTTATCCCTGCATGGGATAAACTTGTCAACAGATATGAAAATAAACGGGTTTAAATTAGTAATCATTTGGATGTTATCTTTAAATTGAAACCTCTGCAACGTAAATCATCAAATGGGCTATGCAATTTACTATCAACTGTTAACGAGGCTATTGGAGCACTTAATGCTTTAGGATCTTCAACTAATAAGTGGGGCCAGATCATCGACTTAACACTAGTAAACAGATTAGATCTGGAAAGGCATGAAGCATGGGAAATCAAAGCAGGGTCATCCGTTACTCCATCTACATACGAAGAGCTAGAATAATTCATTTATGGCAGAGCTTGTGCTTTAGAATCAATTGCAAGGTCGTAAGACGGCAGCATCTATATCTTTATTAAAACCAATCAGCATCTCCAAGTCAGCCAATATCCCAGTCACAGCTCTCGAGAAACCCACGAAAGACAATTGTTCTCTGTGCAACTCAAGTTGTAAGATTTTCCCTCAAAAGAAAGTTTTAATTGTCTTGGTCCTCATCATGTGATTGATTGCCGATCTCAAAAAAACATGTTTAAAGTGCAAGAAACGTCATCACACCTTGATTCATGGTACTTGAAATTCGTCTGTACCTGCAAGTGGTACATCACCTCCATCATCAGAGCCTCCGACTGAATCAACAGCAACTCCTGCAGCGACAGTCAATCATGCAATTTCGCAAAATGTACATCATCATCCATCAACAGTTTTACTCGCAACTGCTCAAGTTAAAGTTACCAGTCCTGACGGGAACACACTACAGCTAGGGCACTTATAGATCAGGGATCTGAAATATCATTCATAAGTGAACGACTCGTTCAGCAACTACATCTATTAAAGTCACACGCATCGGTTTCTTTTATAGGAGTTCGTGCTGTGCAATGTTCAACTACTCGAAGAGTGGTCTCCATCAACCTGGCATCAGTATTTGAATCGGATTTCAGTTTTGCTACAATTGCTTATGTTCTTCCTAAGCTCACATCAATTCTACCATCAATGAAACCTTCTGAATCCAGTTGGGGCTCATATCAATGGTCTTAAACTTGCCGATCCATCATTCATGAAACCGGAATCTATAGATTTGATTTTTGGGGCTGAAATCTACGACAGCATTATTCTTGCTGAAACAATGAAAGGACCTCCTCTTACCCCCATTGCTCAATCAAGTATTTTCGGATGAATCTTGTCAGGTCCAGTTGATCAAAATTTGGTGGTTTCAATCGCCAACACTCATCATTGTTCATTAGATTTTCAACTCGATAAACAACTGGAACAGTAATGGATTCAAGAATCCGTTACTGAAAATCAAGAAGCTGCATTATCACCCGAGCAGGAAGATTGAAAACAGCAGTTTGCGTCTACCATATCTCGAAACGAAACTGGTCGGTATATCGTTCGCTTACAACTCAAAGACTCGCCAAGGAAATACTTGATCTTCAGCCGTCAAGATGATTTAATCATTACAACGCCAGTTGGACTCTAATTATGAATATCGTCGCTTATACTCAGAATTTCTCCGTGAATACGAAGCACTTAATCACATGTCAAAGGTGTTACCGCAATTAATGGAAGCGAAACCATTATTTTATCTTCCACGTTATGGAGTATTTCGAGAAGTCAGTTCAACAACTAAATTACGAGTTGTCTTTAATGGTTCATATCGCAGTAGCGCTGTAGTATTATTAAATGATATTCTTCACACCGGAGCTAAATTACAAAGAAATATCTCCGACGTTCTCCTCTGGTTTCGACAGTTTCGATATATGTTTGCTGCAGATATCAAAAAGATGTTTCGACAAATTTTCGTTCATCAAGATGATTGGGATCTGCAAAGAATCTTGTGGTTTTCCGATGATCATTTGCATTTCACCTGTAAACAGTAACCTATGGGTTAGCATGCGCTCCATTCTTAACATTATGGGCAATTAATCAGCTTATAATCGACCATGGATACCAATTTACATTAGCTATTGAACCTTTCACGAAAGAAAGATGCGTGGATAATATCTTTGGTGGAGCAGACTCCCTATCAGTGTGCTCTCAATTAATTAAACAAGTAGACAGTCTCTGTAATAATAATAATAATAATAATTTAATTGATTTACCCATTTTGAGGTTTTCAATAATATAATTTTACGTACAGCTTTTTTTATCTTTTTTTTTTTTAATTTCTTCAAAACTTAATTAAATTAGTTCTAATGCTATAATAAAATAAATATACATTCACTATACCAATAATGTCTATATTTTGTGTTCCTCCTCTTCTGCATTACTTTTCTTAAAAACTTTACCATTGCTAAATAATCTGCTTTTTCCCAAAAGTATAATTTTTCCCATTCTATATCTTTTTTTAGGTACCTTGCCCTACACTCTTCTAGCCCTACATATTCAGAAATTAATTGCCTTTCTGTTTCGATTTGTTGCTCGCAGATCATACATATTCTGTTGCCACACAAGTCTTTTTTGTTTATATACCTCCAACTTCCTAATCTTAATGCAGCCAACAGTCTTCTCCATTCAAATTCGGTAGAGTGTATATATTTTGCGCCAGTGTCATAATGTGCCAGTCCACTGTAGAAATTCAAAGATGTTTTTTCTTCTATATCCTGCATCATTTTATTAAAACCCCACTCGCTTATTTTTTCTTTTTTCTTTCAAAATATACAAACTTTTTCAGAACTGCCATATCTCGTCACTAACATTTAAGTCTCGTAATACATGCTTTACTTTATTTCCCCAACTTAAATCACTTTCTATGTTTTTTCCTTGAGTTATTCACTAACTTTATGTAATGCTTGCCGATATTTTTATAGATATTGCACTCAATGGGCATTCGCCCTAGTTCCAATTGTGCCCCACAATTTTCCGTACCATAATTGACTCCAAGAATCTGCTTACAAAATTTGTGCTTCGCTTTACCAATTTCGTCAAAATTTCCATCAAGTCCCCATACTTGACAGCCGTAAAGTAGGATTGGCTCAATCAACACGTTAAACATTCGCAAAATGATGTCCGCGTTTATCCATTGATTTGAATACATAAATTTTAGTATAACTCGAGCGCCCCTGTCAGCTTTTTTCTTAAGACTCTCAAAATGTTTATCCCACTTCCCATTCCAGTTAAAACAGACCCCTAGATAGTTAAAGCTACTAATATTTTCTATCTTAGTTTCCTCGTATTTCCACACGTCCCGTAAACCCAGTTTAAACCCATTTCTAAATATCAAGATTTTAGTTTTATCCTTATTAACTATCAACTTATTATTCTTGCAATATTCTTGTAATTGGATTAGTGCTCTTTTTAATCTGATCCCTGTTTGGGAAATCAACACCATGTCATCCACATACAAAAGAACACCAACATCTTTTTTGTTCACCGATGGGGAGTGCGTTTCAGTTATTTTAATTTGTTCAGGGAAATCATTTATGTAGATCGAAAAAAGAATTGCTGACAGTTGGTACCCTTGTCGCAATCCTCTACTTCTTCTTTCTGACACCTTGTTTGTGTCCATTTTAATGCAAAAATTGTAGTCATCATAAAAAGCTTTAATTATATTCAGCATGTTACTCGATATACCAGATCTCTCCAATTTTATCCATAGCAAATCTCTATCGATAGAATTGAACGCTTTTTACAGATCAACAAAGCATGTATACAATTTCCGTCTTTTCTTGGCTAGTGTGGTGTTAATTAATTCTTTGAACACCATTATGTTATCCAATGTACCATAACCTAATATAAATCCCGTTTGATATTCATTTATAAGGCTATTTTGTTCAGCCCACATTTGCAATCCGTCTCCTACTATTTTCAAAAATATTTTACTAAATACTGGCAGCACAGTAGTCCTCCGATAGTCTCTGTAATGCTGGCTGTTTTCCACTTAAAAAGTAATGTTCCAAGTGTATGATCGTCATGCTGAGGAACCAACAATTATCATCGATGAATCATCAACAGTTCGGACGCTGGGTTTACTATAGAAACCCTCGAGCGATCATTTTCAATTTTCCGTGACATCCAACACTGTTCAACGTGCTGCAAAGAGAAATGTTCCTTCCATAATTACTCAAATCTTTGACCCGCTTGGATTCATTGCGCCAGTCATCATCCAAGCAAAAATTTTTATGCAGCAGTTGTGGTTAATTAAGTGAAATTGGGATGATCCGCTACCAACTCAATTGAGTTGGTAAAGCGATTTTGACAAAATTGGTAAAGCGAACCACAAATTTTGTAAGCAGGTGCTTACAAAAACACCATTGCCGTGCAATTTAAAACCAGTTTCAAGAGTTGTTAAATGTCTCAATTATATGATTTGTGGGTACAACCAAATCATCATCTATTCAGTTGCATGGATTTTCTGATGCATCGCAGCTTTGGTGTGTGCTAAAACCAAGGTAGCACCGTTGAAAAAATCAACTATCCTTCGCTTGGAGCTCACCGCCGCAACTCTTCTCGTCAAATTAGCTAAGTATGTTGGTAAGGTTTTGGACATTGAGAATGTTCCAATATGGCTATGGATAGATTCATCAGTGGCTTTAACTTGGATTACATCCCATTGCTCTAAGTGGAAGCAATTTGTTCGAAATCGAGTCAGTTTTATTCAAGAACATCTACCATCTGCTCAACGGAAATTCATATCTGGCAAAGAAAATCCAGCTAAGTGTACCTCACGAAGAATTCCATCAAAGGTTTTAAATAATCATCCACTGTGGTGGAAGGGTCCTGATTGGCTCTCACTACCGGCAGAACAATGGCCTGATGGAATTTTCCCATCTTCATTAACCGCAGTTTCAGAGATGAAGTCTCGAAAGGAAAGTTATGTTTATAAATCATTTCGGAACCGGACCTTCTGCAGCGTTACTCTTCTCAGCGTTACAAGTTAAATCGGCTTTTGCACATAACAGCCTGGAATAAAAGGTTTCTCAATCGGCTTCGCGTAATCAAACCTACTCAAGTTTCAACCAACCTTTCTCCACTCGAATTTCACGAAGCTTTGTAACTACGGGTTGGCATTAGTCAACGCATTTGATTTTCTAATGAAATTAAGCAGCTCACTAGGAAACAACACATCACAAATTCTAGTCTTGTTCGAAATTTAAGTTCTTTTTTTGATCAAGATGGCTTACTTCGAGTAGGTGGTCGATTACATCAGTCATAACTAGATTATGACACTAAGCATCCGTACATTTTGTCCAAAGATTCAACTTTATCACGACTAGTTATTTGGGAAGTCCATCTACGATTGTTGCATTGTAGTACACGTAACACATTCACCACTATACGCCAATGCTTTTGGATCCTTGGAGGCCGACCAACGGTCAGAAAAGAGATTTAACGGTGCGTTATCTGCTCTCGTTATTGAGCTTAGAGAGCTCAACAACTTATGGGTCAACTTCCGCCTCACCTAAAAACTCCAACTCGTCCGTTTTCACATTCTGGAGTGGATTACGCTGGATCATTCCATATCAAAACTTGGCGCGGGAAAAATGCTAAGTGTTACAAAGGTTATGTCAGTGTATTTATCTGTTCTGCAACATCTGCAATTCATTTGGAGTTAGTATCAGACTACTCAGCAGATACTTTCATAGCCGCATACAAACGATTCACTGGACATCGTGGTCTCAGCTCAACACTCACCCGTGATTGTGCTACAGCCTATGTGGGTGCTGATACGGAACTCAAACGTCTTTTTACAGAGACATCATCAGAATCGGAAAAACTCCGAACACTGGTAGCAAACGATGGGACAGATTGGCATTTTATTCTTCCTTCTGCACCTCATTTTGGAGGTCACTGGGAAGCCGGAGTTTAATCTGTTAAATATCATCTAAAGCGTGTAGTCGGAAATTTATCACCCACCTACGAAGAATTTACTACAGTTCTCTCTCAAATATAAGCTGTTTTAAACTCAAGACCTCTTTGTCAGCTAACGGAAGACCCTGAGGAACTATCAGTTTTAACACCAGGTCACTTTCTTATCAGGGGACCTTTGTCTTCTATTCCTGAACCGAATTTGGAGAACGCTCCTATGTCTCGATTAAGTCGTTGGCAACTTACTCACAAATCATCGATACTTTTTGGGTCAAGTGGTCTAGAGAATTTCTCCAGCAACAACAAGCGATGTATAAGTGGAGATTCCCGTCATTAAGTATTCAAATTGGATCTATTGTTCTCGTTGTTGATGAGAGGTATCAACCATCAAAATGGTCCTTAGGACGGGTAATTCAACTACACCACGGCTCAGACAATCTAGCGAGAGTTGTTACTTTGAAGACAGCTACTACTGTCCTAAAACGGCCCATCACCAAGATCTGTCCACTTCCATTTATGGACCCCGCATCCAAGGAAGAAACCTAATAGTGCCTTGGTAGGGAATCTTGCATCAAATATTTTGGCACAAGGGGGGGGGGTATGTTTAAAGTATCTATAAAGAATATTCACAATCAACAGTTATGGTGAGTCTACAACGAATATTCTACAGTCTTTGCCAATCTCAACAGTCAGGTGACGCAGTTGATCAGTCACCGGACTGTCTAAACTTTTTTTTAACGTAATCATTTCAAATCAATTCAAAATTATGTGTTTGATAAATTGAGCATTCCTACCATAATTGCTGTCAGACAATCAGCGAGACCTTCCTCATCAGATATTTTTGATTAATCAATAACCACCGCCATCAGTATGATATATAGTTCATGAATGAAGGTTGAAAGTGCACGTGGCTGTAGTTAACTTGTGGTATCAAATCAATCAATAATGTGTTCGTAAAGTTTGTTTATCACTCAAACCACCTCGAAGCCTATCCACAAATCGATAGTTATCAAACAAAAACTCTGTGTAATAAAATGTGATATTGTGGTTGCAAAGTGCCCACAATATCACAGATAAAATCAATAAATAATATAAAAACACAAAACATTAAAAAAAAGAAAGATAAAATTATACAAGACTGTACTTAAAAACGTATAAAAGAGACGACTTTTAAAATAAGAGATGTTTCCCCTAGAGTCTCCGTTGAAGTTGAGATTCATTAAATAATGTAATCATCTTCTTTACGGAGCTCGCATTATACGATAATGCTCACGCTACATTACTTCGAAGCCGTAGTCTTTGCCGTAAAAGTTCAAAGACTACACATTCCTCAACAATATGACTCACGGTTTGCACTGTCCTGCACTGCACCTTAGCTGATCCTTACCACAGAGAAGATATGCATGCAAAATTTGAGAGTGTCCTATTCGCAAACGAGTAAGAGCCACACTCTCTCTGCGGCTCAGATGTACAGATGCCGGTATCTTACAGATGCTTGTCTTGACCTGTTTGTTATTTTTCGTGAGGTTGTTCCACTCACGTTGAAATTTTTCATTAATTCTGAAGCTCATGCACACTTTCAGGTCCGCTGGGCGTATTGGAATTTGATCCAGATGGTCTGAATCAGCCGCGACCCGCTCGCGGCTGATATGGACGTTCCCAGACGTCCATACAAAAACCATGGATATGTGCTGGAGCACGTGGTGTATTGTTTGTATGTCTTGCATTAGAGAGTCCCTTGAAAGCGTGCACATTAGCGCTTGCAGCGCGCTCAACGAGTCAAAACAAATGAGGAATGTATTGTGATGGTTCGAAATTTCTTTACAATATCACAGGGCTTGCAAAATTTCATATAATTCAGCAGTGTACATGGCTGCCTGTGAAGAAAGCGCCAAGTATGTGAGCTATTGTCAATAGAAATGGCTCTCCCCACACCAGAAATGGTTTTAGATCCATCCATATAAACGCATAAAAAATCATTGTATTCTCTAATCAGTTGTTGGAAGCAGGTCCGATAGAACTAGGAACTGGTCTCTTCCTTACGGAGAATAGCTAGGTTAAAGCGACACCTGATCTTAGGGATCAAGCAAGGAAGTACTTCATGAAAACTATAGGGAAGTACCTGAGGGACTTAGGAATGAAGACTCTCTAAAAGCTTCTACGTTCGAACGGCCAGAGTTCTTGAGACTGTTGCACGTCTCTCATAGAGTCTCCTCAGAAATCTTTATTTTCTGTAGAGAGCCGGAAAGTTGACATGATTAGGCATAGCCCATACTCTGTGAGGTAATTGAGTAGCAGGCGTTCACGTCTCAACCTCGATACTGACTCTACACATAGACTTATAGAGGTACTCGCTCGAAAGGTTCCTGTAGCAAGTCTAATGCCTGCGTGGTGAATTGGATCTAGGATTTTCAGTGCTGACATCCGGGCGGAGGAGTATACTACATAGCCATTATCCATCCAGAGAAAAACCAGCAATGAATAAAGCCGCAGTAGCATCTCTCGGTCCGTACCCCACGATGTACCAGCCAATCCCTTAAGCACATTTATTGCGTTGCAACAACTCGCTGCCAGGGATTGGAAGTGTGGACGCCACGTTATATTCTTGCCAAAAACAAGTCCGAGAAACCTTAAAGAGTCGGCACATGCAAGGCGTGATCCTTTTAAGTAAAGGCTCGGATCAGGATGTGCCTTGCGTTTTCTGCAGAAATGGACCACTTTTGTTTTAATTGTGTAGAATCGAACACCAAACATTTCTGCAGAATGCACCACTTCGTTGATGCCCTGCTGGAGTATCGTTTCAATTATATCCATTGATGGAGCTTCATCGAAAATTTCAAGGTCATCATTATACCATTGACGAATCGGGGCTGAAGATGCGATGTGATTGACCGCTATAGCAAAAAGTGTGACACTAAGCGTCGAGCCCTGGAGAACACCGTTCTCCTGGGAATGGCTCCCAGAGTCAGTACCACCCACCCGAACACAAAATTTGTGGTCACACATAAAACTTTGATTGAACTGAGGCAGAGATCCACTTAGATCCACCTGAAAGTGAACCCCAGTCCAGCTTCATAAGAATGCCATACCTCCAAGTCTTATCATATGATTTCTCCAGAACAGTCAAAGAACAGGAAGTGTTCTTTGACCTGGAGTTGACCTTCGTGATGCATCTTGATCCGCAGGAAATCCGGGTCACAATTTTGGGAGCTGCAGACATGCTTGTAATGCCCCGCTTAACATTCTGCGATCTAAGCACGCTGCGATATGATCCGGCCATCCAAATTGAAGAGGGCAAGCGCCGGTGATAAGTAAAATTGCCTTTACCCTCCTCCATACCTCCGAAGATGGTGTGGAGGTATTGATGGCCGATGACGTATTGCTCCCAAGATAGTCTTTTCTGATTACGGGTGGTCCTTGTTGCGATTGATCGTCTTCTTTTAAAGGCAATCAAATTTTCCTGCGTGTGGCGTTCTTTGAGTTTTTATTATACGTCCTCTTGTCTCTGCCACCGCTATTCTCAGAACACCATTCCACCAGGGACTTTTCTCTTAGGTGGAATGCCGGAAGACTTATTTATAGCATGTGTCATTGCTTCAATGACTTTGGAGGACATTCTGTACACATACTCTTCTACGTCTCCTCCTAACGTGGGAACGGTGAAGTAGGATGTGGATACATCGGTGAGTTATAAGATATTTTGATAGGTAGATGTTACACCCACAAGGATAAGGAATTACCATCCATTCCAGCCGATGAGCCAGAGTCAGTGAGCATAGTGTCAGATCAATTGCAGACATCTCTCCAGCTCTGGCATTTAATTGTGTTTTTTCACCAGTATTTAAAAGGAACGTGTTTGACTCCAAAAACTTTCGATGATTCTCCCACATGACTGTGAGCATTAAAATCACCAAGCATCAGAAATGGTTGTGGAAGTTGCAAGGTTAAACGTGCCGGATGTTCGATATTCCAATCGAAGTCTACCATCCGTATATTCTTACAACTATAGCTTATAGAAGGGTGTCGAGATACCTCCCCTTGATTGATGATTGATTTATATCGGGGTAAAAAACAATTGCACTTCAACCTTATGGCCCATTGTGCTCCCTCTTCTACTTCAGTCTGACGAGATTCGTTTGTCCCATATGTTTTCAATTGCCTGGAGCTTGCTTATCAGGTCCTCCCGAAGGTTCATACATTCGGAGTGAGATGCACCAAATATCCTGTATCTGCTGTAACCCAGAGGTTCGCAGTCAAAGATTATATGGCTAGATGTTTCTTCCTCCTCGTCACGCAACCTGCATATAATGGACCCGTTATGGAGTCCCATTGTGTGCAGATGCTTCCGCAAGGGATAATTCCCGGTAATGAATCCGGTAACCCTCCGCAGTTGCATCTTGTTCAACCTCGGTGCATCGAGAGATAGCCTCCTTGTTGCACTCTAGAGCAGTACCTTCCTGTACTTTTGCCGCGGTTCTTCTTCCCAGTGATCACATTGTTTAGCATTTGACCACTCGTTGATCACCTGTTTACATGCAGTCTTTGAAATTCCTAAAACAGGCTCTGGACCTATGAAGGGCATTTTGACTCCCTTCTTTGCTCAGGTTTCCGCTTTTTCGTTTCCTTCGAAACCACTGTGACCTGGCACCCAGATCAATTTAACATTGTTCCGTTTTGTCGATTTCTGAAGTTCCTCCAGACAATCCTAGACTACCCTTGAGGTAACCTATGTTGCAGACAAGGCTTTTAAAGCAGCTTGACTGGCCGAAAAAATACGTTCTGGTTTATGTAGCCTCTATGTAGATTCTCACGGACGCAAGCCAGTATGGCTTAGACTTCTGCTTGGAAGACCGTGGCATATTTCCCCATGTTGAGGCTTATGTTTGCATTAGGTCTCTCACCGTTGATTCCCGCCCCGGTCCATTCTTCAGTTGTTGGATCCGTCTCTGTACCAGATGATTCCTTTCTTGAGGTTGGGTGGTTCTCCTTCCGACCACATGACCCTATCACATACTACAGCGAAAGGCTTTGAGAAGGAGTATGTCTTGGGAAGTATATCTGTGCCCATTTCAAAGACGGAACCTGATTTTTATTAATTTAGTTATTATTGCAAGACTGTCTATAGGCGCTGGATCTCGCTTTAGCAATTATTACATTGCCTAGCGGAAGCAGCCCCAGTATGACTTCCATGGTAGCTGTAGGTGTACTGCTCATGGATCAAGTGATGCAAAAACAGGCCAGGTTTTGTATCCTGGAAAGGTTTTTGCAGGCTGTGTTTTGGATAACTTTTGGCCACCATACTAGAGCAGCATAGGTTATAATAGGCCTAACTACTGTTGTGTAAAGCCAGTGGATCATTTTGGGTTTTAAACCCCAGACTTTCCACATGCTCTCTTGCAAAGCATGAGAGAAGATTTGCTCTTATTTGTTATGTTTTCCAGATGAAGATTCCATGGTAGTTTAGAGTTCAACTTTACTCCTAAGAACTTGGCTTCCCTTGTAATCTGTAGTCTTTCACCGAACAGGATGGGTGGTTTTATGTTATCCATCTTCCTTTTCCGTGTGAATGGATTTAGTGCGGTCTTTCTAGGGTTTATTTCCAATCCAATGATTTATACATCAATCTTGAGCGAATCCTAGAGCGTTTTGCATAAGCTCGGAGATTGTGCTTTCACGGGGTCCCTTTATGGCAATTACAATGTTGTCCGCGTATCCCTGTGTGTAGTATCCTTTTTGGTTGAGGTTCGTCAGTAAGCTGTTCACTGTCAGGCTCTATAAGAGTGGGGATAAGATACCACCTTGCGGACATCCCTTTTTGGCTCTCACAGTGACAGATTATCCAAGAAGGGAAGTTAGTATTCTTCTCCCTATCAGCATAGAGTTTATCCACCTGCAAAAGGTGCGTTCTACTCCATGCCGACTTGCAGAATGAACCATGTATTTGTAAGAGGCTTTGTCAAATGCCCCCTCTTAGTCAAGAAAAACGCACCAGTTGGTTTGTTTACTTGCGAATCCCACGTCAGTCCTGTATATGAGGTTGTGGAGGGCTGATTCACAGGATTTTGACACCTGATACATGTGTTGGCTGGCATGAAGTGGATTTCTCGACAATGCCCCCGGAGCCAAAGGACATCCTATTAGCCGTTTCATCGATTTCAGTAGAAACGATGACAGACTAATTCGTCTAAAGTACTTTCCCGTGGAGTGGTTTAGTCTCCCCGGTTTTGGCAAGAAGCTCACTCTTACTGGTTTCCATACTGTTGGGATATAACCCGTAGCCAGGCTTTCCCTGAATATATAATCAAGGAGAGTTAAAAGATTTTCTGCTCCTTTTTGTAAAAGCAACAACATATCCCATCTGGTATCAGTGCTTCGAAGTGTAGGGATCGAGCGAGTTTATTGCCCATTCGACTCTTGAGCGGTTAATGGCAACCACCGCTCTTCTTCAATCCTCGCCAGTCGTTGGGAGACCCTGGTTGAGCTGCTCTTGAGTAGGATTTTCACCGTCCACTGCCACCGAACCCGGAAAATGAATGCTGCTCAGTGTCTCGAGTTGATTCTGATCCTTCGCGGAGCTAGTATGTTCACCATCGGGTTTACGAAGTGACCCGGTGGTGTCAGCATGTTTCTTCGCTAGGATACGATGGAGTCTTGCTCCCTTAGATGTGTTTTCAACATATTGACAGAGCTTCCACCATGAGTCCATTTTGGCTTTCTTCAGAGACTTTTTGTATTCAGTAAGGGCTTCATGGTATTTATCCCAGTTCCTTATCCTCCTTGCTCTGTTAAATATCTGGCAAATCTTTCGCCTCTGACTCCTAAGGCCCTCGTTTCAGCACGAGGTAAGCAACTTCAGGTAGTTTTCTTGGAATAAGTTTATTATTGCACGCTGAAGCTCAGTTGCAGTAAGCTAAATTTCCAATACTGTTTTAACTTTTTTCGGGATTGTGGCGAGTTTAAACTTTAGTGTCAAATTATATCCGCACTTCCACATTGTAATAGATTTATCTGTGATCCGATGCAAATGGTTCATCGGATACAAGCCAGTTCTTGATTTTTCCACTGATTTCATAAGTGCTCAGTGTTACATCAATGACTTCCTTCTGAACTTTGTTAATAAAAGTCGGCTTGTTGCCTTGATTAACTATATCTAAGTTGTGAGCTTTGATATAATCACTATATCTATGTTTGTAATTCCCCATATAGTGTGATCAGCATTTGCATCACATCCCATGATCAGTTGGTGGTTCTTTGCCTCACAATGCTGGATGAGATCTTCCATCTCTGTTGATGGTGGTGGAGTAGATGCATCATAGGGAAGGTAGATCGAAGTGATGATTACCACTCCAGCTTCGTTTCCCATGTAGTATTTTACTTTTACTGCTGCAAGATCTCTCTGACAAAACTCTAACAACGGCAAGACATTGATGTCCTTTCTTGCATAAATGCAAGTTCTGGGTCTCTCTGAGGTTTTATCGTAAATAATTTGTTCTTTAGTATCTCCTAGTCCAAGAATCTTATGGTTCAAAGCCCTATAATCCTGGTCAGAGCTATGGATTTATCCCTTTTCCTGAGGCCACCTTACTGTGCTGGAAGTTTATCTGAAGCATCCGAAGATCTGATATTCTTTTTTCTCTATGGTCCTGAATCATTCTCAGATCCGCTGCACCCACTTAAAGCATGATGGTGTGTCGATAATCGTGTTGTTGACAATTTGCCACTCCCCAGTGCGTAGGTTTGTATTCAGTGCTCCTAGAGTTTTGATTATTTTGCCCGTTTCAACGGGGTAAAAAAAAGTCGGAGGAGCATACAGCAGAACTTTTAATAAATAATATACATTACAGCATATATATACATATATATATATGTCGGAATCGTACATTTGTCAAAGGAATAAATGTGTTTTTTTATTTATGGATACGTCTGTTCGAACATTTCTCTACATCTATATGTTTTCAGTTTTACACTTACATTTATAAGTACAAAGAGACTATTTTTTTAAGAAAAGGTTTATTTTATTACAGTATGTCTGACATAAAGGATCCTCCAGACATAGAGGTCCGGAAATTAGATATTATCAATACTTATATATTCTTAGAATAAAATAAATTGTCTAAAAGTGCGATAAAGAATAATTGCTTTAAGATTTATCAATTAACACAGTATGTAAGGGTTCAGCTGAAGGGGCACGTTTGACCTCTACTTAGACGCAAATTGTACGGTACGGATGTTAATAAACCTATTTTTGTGATATACCAGAGATGGTACATAAATATAATGTAGTAATAGAATGACCCCTTTCCAATATTTTTACAAACATCAAGGAAGGGGGGTGAGTTTCAAAAAGGAAGCAGGATGGTCAGTTCTGAGAGGACAGCACCCAAGTACAGACCGTATCGTGCAGTTGCGTATTAGTATCAACTGAACTCTGCTGAAAGTTACATGAAAATAGCATCACATGGAAATAGCGTTTGGATTGTTGGTAGCCCTTTTGGACTAGTATAATTAATTATGTTTATTGATGAGATAACCGTGGTATGGCGTTTGTTAGTATTATTCGTGTTGTATCTGTATTGTTAACTGGAGCCAACTTACTGTGTCGTAGGATTGAACCAACTATTTGTAATTACTGATTGTGATAGTGCGGGACACCGGGTATTATTGTAGACTAGTGCGTGTTTGTGAAAATGCAGTTTTCAGTGTGCTATTGGAAATTGGTAAGTGTTTGTATTTTATAAAAACAACAATGCCTGACAACATATATACTGGTTCAAACGACCATGCTCCCAATTATGAAATTTCCGACATCAGAAGTGGGATCAGTACCTGGTATATCATTGCAATATAAACATGAGAAAATACGCCAAAAGTAATATATGTTCTAACAAAAGAACTCGTATCAATTATCTTTGATTCTAATTACCCTATTAAGTTCCATACTGACGCTAGCTATAATGGGTTTAGGGCTATGTTAAGGCAAAAGATCGAAGTAAAGATCATTCTTATGAACTATAAACTTTAACTTTAGTAAACTCATTAAAACATTTTCGACATTATTTACACGGGCGGAAATTTGTGGTCATTACAGATTGTAACTCATTAAAAGTATCTCAAAATATAGCAAATTTAAATGATCAAGTCCACAGATAATGGGCTTTCTTGTAGTCCTTTACTTTTGAAATTGTATATCGTGCGGGTAAACGAACGACTCTTGTAGATTTCCTTTGACGAAATCCAATAGATGTTTTTAATAAAATAGTAAATAAAAGAAAAGAAAAGGAAATTAATCTAGCTGAGAGTCGGAAGATTCGTTATTAACCGAACAACGTCGCGATCGTCAAATCTAGAAAATTGTTACCGGATTACAGAACGATGTGATTGCGGAAGACATCGCGAAAAACATACGAGTTGCGATCTTGTATCCTTTTCCGCAAAACTCGGAGAAATGTAAAAAGCTTATTGTTTGCCATCGCTTCAAGGGGTTTCGTTGGTCCGTTATTAGGGTGTGCATCAGTCAATTATGCACTTGGACTGGGATAAAGCGCTTGAGGGGCTTTATGAGTAATTTTGATTTGAAGGAATGGCGAAATATCTGTATAAACCATTGCACGGTCGTAGAAAGACGCGATAGGAGAAACACAATTGGGTTTTAATAGTACTATCAATCGTGTAACTAAATCCAGTCCTTTAGAGTTATAAATTCGTAATGTAGCGAGACCTCACGATATCTCCAAGGTGACACAGCAGGCCGTAGATAATATAAAAGCTAATGCTAGATACGATAAAAAAAAGATTCGATAAAACTAAAGCAAAAATAATTAAATTCAATATTGGTGGTTTTGTATTGTTAAAAAGAGAAGAAAGAAACCAAACTAAATTAGAACCGAAATTTAGGGGCCCAATTGTAGTGGCAGAGGTTTTAGAAGGAGATAGATACACTTTAAAAACAGTAAAAAGTAAAAGGACTTACAAATACAGTCATGATAAATTGAAATGCATGCCGGAGGGTTACATTCCTAGAGAGTTAGATGTCTGTGATTCTGATAACGATGTTGAAAACGATTCAGTAGAGAGCTCTGATGAGCACTGACAATCGTTTTGTAAAATGAATTAAGACTTACACGGTTACTATGATTTTCCCACACACCATACATATGGTAACGGGGTCTATCGAAAATTTAGATGTGATTATGTGTAAGCGTTTTGTAAAATGAATTAAGCCTTACACGATGTATTCAGTAATGGGGTTCCCATGATTTTCCCACACACCATACATATGGTAACGGGGTCTAAAGAAATTTAGATGTGATTATGTGTAAGCATTTTGTAAAATGAATTATGCCTTACACGACGTATTCAGTAATGGGGTTACCATGATTTTCCCACACACCATACATATGGTAACGGGGTCTAAAGAAATTTAGATGTGATTATGTGTAAGCATTTTGTAAAATGAATTAAGCCTTACACGACGTATTCAGTAATGGGGTTACCATGATTTTCCCACACACCATACATATGGTAACGGGATCTAAAGAAATTTAGATGTGATTATGTGTAGGCATTTTGTAAAATAAATTAAGCCTTACACGAAGTATTCAGTAACGGGGTCTAAAGAAATTTAGATGTGATTATGTGTAAGCATTTTGTAAAATGAATTAAGCCTTACACGAAGTATTCAGTAACGGGGACTAAAGAAATTTAGATGTGATTATGTGTAAGCATTTTGTAAAATGAATTAAGCCTTACACGAAGTATTCAGTAACGGGGTCTAAAGAAATTTAGGTGTGATTATGTGTAAGCATGAGAGTAACAGTTTCATTACATTAGATTGATAGCTCATAGGATGTAACTGGCACTTGAGATAATAAAAATAAAAATAAAATAAAAATTAGTTTCATTAAACAAATTCTATCTATCATCCTCGGCCGCTGGACTGGACTACTAAGTTTATGGATTATGATTTAAGTGAAATGTAGTATCTATAATATCAAATCTAACGCCAAGCAAAACTAAAATTTTAGATACACCCGGGGACGTGTGATCGTCAGAATGGCCGTGTCGGAATCGTACATTTGTCAAAGGAATAAATGTGTTTTTTTATTTATGGATACGTCTGTTCGAACATTTCTCTACATCTATATGTTTTCAGTTTTACACTTACATTTATAAGTACAAAGAGACTATTTTTTTAAGAAAAGGTTTATTTTATTACAGTATGTCTGACATAAAGGATCCTCCAGACATAGAGGTCCGGAAATTAGATATTATCAATACTTATATATTCTTAGAATAAAATAAATTGTCTAAAAGTGCGATAAAGAATAATTGCTTTAAGATTTATCAATTAACACAGTATGTAAGGGTTCAGCTGAAGGGGCACGTTTGACCTCTACTTAGACGCAAATTGTACGGTACGGATGTTAATAAACCTATTTTTGTGATATACCAGAGATGGTACATAAATATAATGTAGTAATAGAATGACCCCTTTCCAATATTTTTACAAACATCAAGGAAGGGGGGTGAGTTTCAAAAAGGAAGCAGGATGGTCAGTTCTGAGAGGACAGCACCCGAGTACAGACCGTATCGTGCAGTTGCGTATTAGTATCAACTGAACTCTGCTGAAAGTTACATGAAAATAGCATCACATGGAAATAGCGTTTGGATTGTTGGTAGCCCTTTTGGACTAGTATAATTAATTATGTTTATTGATGAGATAACCGTGGTATGGCGTTTGTTAGTATTATTCGTGTTGTATCTGTATTGTTAACTGGAGCCAACTTACTGTGTCGTAGGATTGAACCAACTATTTGTAATTACTGATTGTGATAGTGCGGGACACCGGGTATTATTGTAGACTAGTGCGTGTTTGTGAAAATGCAGTTTTCAGTGTGCTATTGGAAATTGGTAAGTGTTTGTATTTTATAAAAACAACAATGCCTGACAACATATATACTGGTTCAAACGACCATGCTCCCAATTATGAAATATATATATATATATATATATATATATATATATATATATATATATATATATTTATATATATATATATATATTATATATATATAACAATATATATATATATTTTTTTTTTTGATATCAAGAGGGGGAAAAGCATGAAATTGCACTGACCGAGAAGTCTCCTTTTCAGGGGACTTTCGGCACGGTACGTGGCTCGGACCAGAAGAAGTCTGGAACATACCCGCTAAAACCCTAAACTCTTGAGGATACTCCATTGCACCCTGTGCGGAACCGCCGTCAGGCACTACTTCGCCCGGGGAGGACTGGCTTACTTCTGCCTATTCAATTATTGTCGCTGTGGACGTCTCCTTGGTCGATCTCCCTAGAGAATCTTCATCATCTTGGCCGCTGCGTCGACCACTGCCTTCCAATTTTCCTCACAGCGGACCATCAGGTCAACGAGGTTTTCTGGTGTACCATGGCAATGGAGTCTTGCATCTAGTACCGCTCTCTCTGCAGCGAAACGGGGGCACGAGAAGAAAATGTGCTCCGCCGTTTCCTCTTCATGTGGGCAACTTGGACATGGTGGTTCGAATTCTAAACCGAACCTGTTGAGGTAGGCTCGGAAGTTGCCATGTCCGGTCAGCAACTGCGTGACATAGAAGTCCACTTCTCCATGCTATATATATATATATATATATATATATATATATATATATATATATATATATATATACATATATATGCAAATTTATATTATAATATATATAATTATAATGTAATATATATATTATCATAGAGGTAGAGGTAGATTGTAAAGGCTGCCCTGGACGGGCTACACTTCGACCATAAGGTCCTTTGTGATGCCTTAGGATGTGAGGATGTGAGTGGAGTGGAAGGAATTTCTGAGTAGACTTGGAATTGGCAGGATATGCGGCTGCAGCCGACTTTGATAGGAACTATGCCGATATTCATCTGGAATTCGTGAAGGAAACTGCAGGAAACCTTCTCAAGCATAGCCAGTTACTTCGATCTTGTCCATACGCAACAGTTTAGTCAATCAACCGCCCCCTTTTTTTTTTATAATTGACAAACTGCCGATGTTGGGATTCGAATACATAACCTCCCAGTTCCCAAGTTCTGCTTACTGCGCAGACATGACGCCTTAGATCGCTCGGCTACTTGGCTGGTTATATATTATCATTATGTAATATATACAGAATGAGTCACACCAGGTGGATAATAACACACACGTCCACTTCCATCAACGATTCTCTCTTTCTTCAACAACATCTAATAGAATTGGTATACTAAAACAAAATGACTAAAACCAAGACCACTAATGGTTGACTTACAGACACACAAAACATCAACGTCAAACCAATCTGCGCATAAAAAATCAAATCAGAGAACCAGGGCACCGATGAAAATCAAATATTCGATAGGAGTACCAGGGTAACATGTATGAAGAAACATACAAATTTCGTTATTATTCTTGCATTATGATATTCATATATACATACGTATCTACACTTGTATTCAAATTTATTTGTAATTATATATATATATATATATATATATATATATATATATATATATATATATATATATATATATATATTTATATATATATATATATATATATATATATATTATATATATATATATATATATATTTATATATATATATATATATATATATATATATATATATGATGTAATGTATATTGTTTATTAAAAGTTCTGCTGTATGCTCCTCAGACTTTATTTTACCCCGTTGAAACGGGCAAAATAATCAAAACTCTAGGAGCACAGAATGCAAACCTGCGCACTGGGGAAAGGCAAATTGTCAACAACACGATTGTCGACACACCATCATGCTTTAAGTGAGTGCAGCGGATCTGAGAATGATTCAGGACCAGAGGGAAAAAAGAATATCAGATCTTCGGATGCTTCAGATAAACTTCCAGCACAGTAAGGTGGCCTCAGGAAAAGGGAAAAATCCATAGCTCTGACCAGGATTATGGGGCTATGAACCATAAGATTCTTGGACTAGGAGATACTAAAGAACAAATTATTTACGATAAAACCTCAGAGAGACCCAGAACTTGCATTTATGCAAGAAAAGACATCAATGTCTTGCCGTTGTTAGAGTTTTGTCAGAGAGATCTTGCAGCAGTAAAAGTAAAATACTACATGGGAAACGAAGCTGGAGTGGTAATCATCACTTCGATCTACCTTCCCTATGATGCATCTACTCCACCACCATCAACAGAGATGGAAGATCTCATCCAGCATTGTGAGGCAAAGAACCACCAACTGATCATGGGATGTGATGCAAATGCTGATCACACTATATGGGGAATTACAAACATAAATACATGAGGTGGGTACCTCTTTGATTATATCAATTCTCACAACTTAGATATAGTTAATCAAGGCAACAAGCCAACTTTTATTAACAAGTTCAGAAGGGAGTCATTGATGTAACACTGAGCACATATGAAATCAGTGGAAAAATCAAGGACTGGCTTGTATCCGATGAACCATTTGCATCGGATCACAGATAAATCTATTACAATGTGGAGGTGCGAACGGACCAATGTAATATACTCTATCGGGATCCGAGGAGAACAAATTGAGACGGATATAATTTGACACTAAAGTTTAAACTCGCCACAATCCCGATAAAAGTTAAAACAGTATTGGAAATTGAGCTTACTGCAACTGAGCTTCAGCATGCAATAATTAACTCCTTCCAAAAAAACTGCCCGGAGTTTTCAAAAGTCATCAGCAAGTCAACTTGTTGGTGGAACGGTCTATCAAGCAGAAGTCTACGCCATACTGTCTTGCGTCCGTGAGAACCAACGTAGAGGCTACATAAACCAGAACGTTTGTAATCTTTCGGTAAGTCAAGCTGCCTTAAAAGCCTTGTCTGGAACTGAGGTCACCTCAAAGGTAGTCAAAGATTATCTGGAGAAACTTCTGAAACTGGCAAAACGGAACAATGTTAAATTGCTATGTGTGCCAGATCACAGTGGTTTCGAAGGAACGAAAAAGCAGATACCTTAGCAAAGAAGGGAGTTGAAATACCCTTCATTGGCTCAGAGCCAATGAATCTAAGGAATTCCAAGGACTGTATGTAAACAGGTGGGCAACGAGTGGTCAAATACTAAACACCGTAATCAGTGGGAAATGTATCGCGGCAGGAGCTCGGGAAGATACTGCTTCAGAGTGCCACAAAGGGGCTATCTCTCGAAGCGCTGAGGCAGAACAGGATGCAACTGCGGAGGGTTACCGTATGCATTACCTGGCATTATTCCCTATGGAAGCGTCTGCAAACAATGGGACTCCATAACGGGTCCATTATGTGCAGATTGTGTGGCGAGAAGGACGAGAGATCGAGCCACATTATCTTTGATGATCCTCTTGGTTACAGTAGGTATAGGATGTTCGATGCATCTCACCCCGAATATATAAATCTTCAGGATGACCTGATAAGGAAGTTCCTGGCTGTTGTCCACATATGGGAGAAGCGAGTCTCGCCGGACTGAAGTAGAAAGGGGTGAATTACCGTATAAAATTTCATAAAATCGGTCAAGAAAAAACAGATATCTAGCTAAAAAAAATAGGGGTTGGTGATGGAAGGGTGAAGGGTTGTATGTATTTTTGTAATGCCACATATTTTAAGCTATAAAAATAAAAATTAAATGTTTGGGGTGGACCAAAAAACACATACACCCTTCTTTTGCATCCGATTTTTAAGAAATTTTCTTGATAGGGATACATTATTGCATGTCTAACACGCGTACTTTTGCTCAATACTACAGTTTGGAGTGGTGTTCTGGGGAATCTCAGCACATGCCGAAAAAGTTTTTTTATTACAAAAAAAATGTATACGAGTTGTAACAGGTTCGAATCCCAGAGAGCACTGCAAGCCAATTTTTAAAAAACGTAACATACTAACTTTTCCCAGTATATATATACTTAAAAGTGCTCTATTTTTGAGAAAAAATATGGACCTATTCACGGAAAATGTTTTAGATCATCAATATTTCACAAGAAATAAAGTTGAATTGCAGTTAAAGAACTCTACTTTGGATGTAGTCCATAAAGAGGTTGGAAACTGTATAACTTGTATATATAATAAGCTTCCAAGAGATACTAAAAGCATTGAAAACATACATAAATTAAAAAAAACTTTAAAACAATATCTACTAGATCGAGTGTTTTATGACATAAATGAATTTTTGTTGTAAAAAAAGATAGATAAATAAATAAATTTTTAAATTATGTATTTATATATGGTTTATATTATTTATATATATTTATATATTATTTATATATTTACATAAGTATTAATATTTTTTACATAAGTATTGTAATAATTCTGTATGACACTATTTACACCGTTTAAACGGTATCACAAATAAAGAAAATTATTATTAGTATCATAATAAGGGATAAACGATTGAATAGCTGAAAGCAATAAAGGATTTTAGTTATCCCTACGTAAACTCGAACTGGAAATCGTGACTGCAGCTGGTACGTATTTTTGAATATTATTAGTTAATAGGTGGTAAAAAAAAACAAATTTATTATTACCTCACTGTCGCTGAGATTAGATTGAGTATCAACACAATGCCGCCCATACAGAATAGCACGTAGATATTCACGACGAGAATGCTAGTGTTGTCGCCATTAACAATTTTCGTCCAGTATATGTTTTTACTTGGACTCCAATTAAGCTATATGCGTTTTATCTATACTCAGCTCGTGATGATAAAATCGATTACTATTTCGGAATTGTTGTTCCCTTTTTTTATTGTACGATATTCATAAATGAATAAAATATTAGTATAAGAGCTAATGTATATCATTTGTCTTTAATATTTCGATAATATAAAAAATTCAATACTGTTCGCTAACGTAAGTTTTACTTTTTCTCGTTTGCATGGCCGATCGTAAAATAATCTGAATTTCTGAAATTGTTTTTCAATAATCCTCCATCGATCGATTTGCGGAATTCATCTCGTTGGGTCACGCATTATGTTGATCTCATCTCAATAATAAATCGCGTAATATATATTTTTTTCTTTGTATGCATTCAAACTTGTGATTTGAGACAGCTTAAGATAATAAATTCAAATACTAATCATAAGGTGGTTCCCGCGTGTCATTCAACTATTCATTCGTTTTATTTTTTTTTCTCTTTTATTTTTTTATATTTTTATTCATCCTCCTATTACTTTCTTTTAATTAATAATTGTCTGTCAGTTTAATCTATATATATTTATAATTTACGTTTTATTGTGGAATGTTTGGTCCCCCACCACATATAAATCACTTTTTTTTATTTTATTTAATTTTACTTGTTTTAAACACTCCTTTTCAATATCTTTATTCTTATAATTTTAGGTAAATGAGATGGAATCGTCACACCTTGCATCACTTCGAAATGAAATACGAGGTATTTCATGTGTTCCTTTCGTTAAATGGTTTCAAGTCCTCGAAATAAGCCTTACAGCGAACTTTGGTCTCCACATCCTCTAGGTCGCATGACACAGGCGTTGTAAATCTTAAGATTCGCCTCGGTGTCGACCATCAGGGCACGAATTTCTTGGCCTCATCAAACTGGGGTCCCCCTCTAACCTTTTGAAGGACCAATTTCCCCTCGGAGTATGGATGTTCAGCAGGCCGTTTGGAGTTGTAGAAGCGCTTAATTCTGTCAAGTACCCTATAGGGAGATTCGTACCTTCTCGAGGTCTGGTTCTGGGTCGTCTCTCAGAATCTCCGGAAGGTTCCACCGTAGATCGAAGGTGTATGTACCATACGACCCAGAAATACGGTCGAGGGTCTACATTGAATAGAATCGTGGTATTGACAAATATGCGCTTGTTGAAAAATGGGAGAAATTGGGCACACTGTGTGAATCAGCATATTGTTTCAGCATAATGGTCGTAGCACTTTTCAGGTTTCTGTTAGTTATCTCTACCGCGTTACTGCTCGGACGATACGGGGTGCCGAATATGTGTTTGATTCCCCATCTGAGACATATGTATCTGAATTTAGCGCTTGTGAACGCCGGGTGAAGTGTAACCAAATCCTGTTCAGTTTGTCAACGGTGACTCGCTTAACGGGTATAGCCTCGACCCACTTATTGAAACCGTCCAGGAGCATGAGGAAATATCGATAAAAATTTTTAGTTTGTATTAGGGGACCGACGCGGTCAACATATACAGCAGCGTTCCAAGGGCCCGGTTATATAGTTTACACTGCTGACATTCCGGACAGGATCCCAAGTGGTTTCGAACATCCACGAACAAGCCGCGCCACCAGAACTGGCGTGCGATGGCTCTGTAGCATCGACTTATGCCCAGATGACCTGAAGTGATGGAGTTATGGTGGTAAAACAATAGCATTTCCCTCATTGTTTTTGGGACCGGGACTCGTCGAAGTCGATTCTTCCCTACAATTCTTAGTAAGAGTGAGTCCCGTAACTCATAGTTATAACATCTTCTTCTGCTTGTAGACGTTCGATGATGAGCCCGAGCTCGGGGTCTTTCTCCTGCTGTCGTTGCAGTGAGGTGAAAGTTTGGGGCACTTCATCTAGGAGTGTTAAATTCCCATGGTGTCCGTCCGTCTCATTATTTGCGGTTTTTGGTAAAATTTGTCCGTCGTCCACCTGCCCGATTGTAAATAGTCTCGAAAGGGCGTCTGCGATGATATTGGTAGGGCCCTTAATGTGCTTAACGTCAAAATCGAACCTCGATAGTCTTAACACCCATCTCCCTACACGACCTAGTTGTTTTGGGTGATTCATCATACAAGATAATGCAGCTGAATCTGTTTGAAACAGGAAGTGTGTGCCTAGGAGGTACTGTTTGAATTTCTCCCAGGCTCAGGCAGCCGCCAAGCTTTCAAGTTTGTAAGCAGTGTCAGCAGGGATCAATTTTCTGCTTGCGTACTAGATGGCTCTATGACCCGCGCCTAAGTCCTGGAGCAATACAGCAGCAATTGCGACACCAGATGCATTGGTTTGCACGATGAATAGTCGTTTGAAGTCGGGGAATACCAGTACTGGAGCTTCTGTGTGTGCAGGTTTGACGTCGTTGAACGCTACAAATTGTTTATTGCCGAAATGGTATACGACATTCCTCAAGATGTTCAATGGGGCCACTATCTCAGCGTACTTAGGTATGAAGCGTGAGAAAAGCGACGTCATTTCCAGAAAAGATCTGAGTTGTTTGATGTTTCGAGGTACTGGCAGGTCCGATTCAGCGACTACTTTTTCTTCATCCAAGGCGACTCCACTAGCCGATATAATGTGGCCTAGAAATTTTATAGATGGCATACAAAGCTGCAATTTATCTGGCTTAATTGTAAGTCCAGGTTAGCGAAGCCTGGTAAAGAATAACTCTAGATATTTAAGGTGCTCGTCGAAGCTAGGGCTTTACACCAGGATGTCTTCAAAGTAGGGGATGACACAAAGTAGTCGAGGGCATCAAAAATACGTCGTAATGAAGAATCTTTATCAGAAACAGAAAATAATAATAATAAACAAATTCCTTAAAATAATAATATCCAAACTTTAATAATTTTGTTCTTTTTTAACCCGACGCAAAAAGAAGGGTGTATGTGTTTTTTGGTCCACCCCAAACAATTAATTTTTTTTCTGGCTTAAAATATGTCACATTAAAAAATACATACAACCCTTCACCCTTCTATCACCAACCCCTATGTTTTTTAGGTAGATATCTATTTTTTTCTTGATCGATTTTTATGAAATTTTATATGTATATTTGGTAGGTCTGAGAATTGGTCGTAATCTATTTTTCATACCCCTAAGTGATAAGGGTGGTTCTGTATATGTGATAAGTGGTATAAGTGTAATTTTTATATCCTCTTAAGTGGTGTGTTGAAGTAGTTTGTATAAGAAGTAAATTAAACTGAAATTAATGATCATTCGATGTTAGATGTTGACACTGTGAACATCGCTGTATCGAAACAATTTTTCTCAAATTTTAAGTGAGATTTCTTACCTGCTATTATCGTACAATATATTTATCTATTGTCGGAAACAAAAAAATTTAGTTTTTTCAGGGTTTTTACAATTCATTGAATCTATTGATAATATATTATAATTTTGGATGCATGCTGAGTTCTAAAAAAATCATAAATAACGTAGCGAGGAAGGAATTTTTGTCCTTTGTTCTCTATAAAATAACCCTTGACAATAGAATCTTTTTATAATAGATATTATTGCTGGGGATTTTGTAGGATGATTGAATACAAATTTTTCTTTTATTTAAAATAAAATATATTTCCTGATTGTATCTTCATACAGTCATTGAATACTTTTATTTTATAACCCAGGCATATTAAATATTTTATATTTAATCAACTCATTAGTTTAGTGTTAATTCAACTCATTAGTTGAATGTTTTTCTTCTATTATAAAGTTTGGAGAAAAGTTTAGTTATGCCTACCACCGCCAAGCAGGCGGTGGTCCCTAGGCCAAAGAGGCGCCAAGCAGCTCCAGCCCCGACAACATCATCATCATCACCAGCAACATCACCATTGAGCTAGCCACATCAACATCAACAGCCACTTCAACAACATCGATGCCAGCACCAACAGCAACGGAACAAATGGAAGCAGACTTTCAGGAGGTGAAGAAAGACCGAAAACGACGACGAGGGAGGGTGGATAGCACTTCTTCGAAAAAACCAGCGATACAAGTATCGAACAGTTTTGATACCTTCGACATGACAGCGTAGCTTGATCGACATCTAAGATCAAACTGCGTCTGCAACGCAAATGAACTCGAAGCCTAAAACACCATCGCCCATAGTTGTACATATGGGCCTCAACAGCTTTATAAAAGTTTAGGAAGCCATAAAAGCGGCAGCTAAAAGTAGCGTCCGGTTCACGTTTGGACCTTAAACTATTAGTGTCCACTGCAAAACAGACCAAGATTACACGAAGTGCAAGGAACGATTGGAATCCTTGCAGATGACCATTTTTATGGTACCAAGGGTGATTACGAACAAAACCCGCGCCACCATTCAGACGATATGGTGGCTGAAGCTTTATAGAACTTTGGCCTTGAGCCCAATAAAGTCGTAAAGTTCAGCCGAACAGGTGAGGAAACCATTCGCGTATCCTGTCTGGTTCAATTCACCAAGGGGACGCAAGCGCAAAGCGTCCTCAAAATTAAATGGATCGGTGGGGTACCTGTGAATGTCGAAAGGTACGCAAATAAACGAGGTGCAGTTCAGTGCTACCAATGCCTGCTCTACGGCCACGGTTCACGGAACTGTCGCGGACTTGTGCGTTGCGTGAAGTTTGGTGAAAATTACACTTCATGGGAATGCGCAGTTCCGCAGTCGGAGCCGGCGAAGTGCTGCAATTGTGGTGCTGCGCATCCAGCCAGTTCCATGGAGTGCCCAGCACTCAAGAATTACATGGCACCAACGGCATCCCGAGTAGCAGGAGCGAGATGCATGACCGCTCACGGCGAGGTGCAACGCCGCCCTCCTCCATCATTCCAGGCCAGGGATTTCCCGGCCCTCCGTCACGCAAAAGACGGCATAGCCCCTAGCAGAGGCCTCCCAGCGCAACGGATGACTCCAGCACCAGCACCAAGAACGAAGTTTGTTCCAGCACCACCTCCAAAATTGAACCCGTGAACAACCCGGAAGACATCAACAAATGAGGTAATGGAGTCCTGTCCACTGCTCTTCTTTCTCCAACCAACCCATTTTTGAGTCAATCTTAAACTCTCCTGTCTCTCCGTCTCCATTGGAGAAGGGCGAAAGTCTGAAACCTGAACTTTGACTGACTTCCAAAAAACTGACTTCATGGAACTCCAAAAACTCAGGATCGAATTCCGAAAAACTTCTCAAGTTTTTCCAGAAGACTGCTCATTTATTCGAAAATGGCATTTCATCCTTCAAATTCTGGGTCCCAAATCCAATTTTTGCAATGAACTCCCAAAGTCTCCTACACAAACATCCCGAGCCTCACTCATCACTCTCAGCAAAACATGGTTAAATCCGGGTAAGAAATTTAGAATCCCTGGATTCTATACCTACCGCCGCGATCGAGCCACCAGAAATGGCGGAGGGGTCGCCCTTCTTGTTCGATACGACGTCAAACATTCTTTATTGCCTCCCGAAGACGGCAACCTTGATGCCATCTCTATTCTTATCTTGGCCAATTGTGGTAACTATAAAGTTACATCTTTATATAACCCTCCAAATAGAGTCTTACAGGGAACGGATATTGATCGTATTATGAGAACTCATAATCGCGTCATGACCATGGGCGATTTTAATGCGCGCCATATATCTTGGAACTGTATGTCTAACAATTCCAACGGAAGCGTCCTCTTTGCGCATTCTCTCAAACGTTACTTCATTGTTGCGCATCCGGAGGAACCCATCAACTATCCAGACGCTGCTCGGCGCCCGCCGCAAACCATCGACTTAGCATTATTAATGAATTGCCACCTCATGTCGGATCTAGATGTTTACTTGAATCAGCAAAGCGACCACCGCCCCATCAGTATCACTTTGGATGAAATAAGGGGCGCTGCAAAATTGCAATCCCGGTTGAGATTCTCAAAGGCAGGCTGGAAACTTTTCAAAGAGTATCTCAAAGTCGAAACTATGATCACTACTAAGATCAAATCCGTTAACCAAATATACTTGGAGGTTAGTAAGCTCACGAGAAACATCCTAGTTGCTACTGAAAAATGTATTCCTAGGAAACCCAGAACCTTCGGCTATCGACTTAACTTAGATGATGACACACTGCGACTAATACGGACACGGAACAAACTACGAAAATTTTGGCAAATTTTGGCTGATATTTGAGCTAAAGTCACGCGCACCAGAGATGAAATGGTTAAACGTTCCACCAGACTGCCCCCTCTCTCGTCAGAAAATGGGTACCTTTAATCAGATTCTGACGAAGCCCCACTTCTTGCTGACACCTTCTCTAAGGCGCACAGATAAACTGATGGCTACCAATATCACGACAAACAAACGGCTTGACTGGTGTCCGAATCCTTGGAAAATGTTCGTTCTTCCGTCATTAACCCCCTCGATGTCGAATGCGTATCACCCTATGAGGTTTGAAACATCTTAAGGAAACTTAAGTGCAGGAAGGCTCCTGGTGATGATGGTGTAACTAATGTTGTGCTCCGCTATCTTCCTCGAAAGACGGTAGTGCAGCCCAGTTATACCTATACTGCGTGCCTGAGACTTGGTTATTTTCCTGACCTCTGGAAATCCGCTAAAGTTTTAGCGCTTCCGAAGCCGGGGAAGCAACTTAATTCACCTTCAAGCTACCGACCTATCAGTTTGCTGCCATCTCTCAGCAAGGTCATGGAGAAAGTAGTTTTGAACCGGCTGCAGTCGCATGAAGATATCCATAGACAGCTTATCCCTCAACAGTTTGGTTTCAGGTCAAACCATTCAACAGTGAGTCAGCTTCACCGACTCACTGACCACATTGATACCGGATTTAACTGAAATAAATCCACAGGCATGGTCCTCTTGGACATCGAAAAAGCCTTCGATACGGTTTGGCATGATGGACTTATCCATAAACTATCCAAACTCGATATACCAACCTATATCCTGAAATTCCTGATTTCATATTTATCAAACAGAAAATCCCAAATTCAAATCCAACAAAGTAAATTCAACTAATACCGCGTCAAAACTGGTGAGCCTCAAGGGTCCTTGCTTGGACCACGGCTCTTTTTATATTATATCAATGATATCCCGAAGGATCCAGCTACTGAAGCTGCCCTCTTCGTCGACGATACGGCAATCTATTTCTCATCTTGGCAACCGAAAGCTATTTCGAGTTGCCTCCAATCCCATCTATCCAGGCTTGAAAACTATTTCAAGCTATGGAAAATCATGATAAATCCCACGAAGACTCAGTCCGTTTTGTTTACTACGAGGAATAAATTTTCCTCCTACCCACTTGAATTGAAGATGTTTAACACTGAAATCCGGCAAACTGAAAGTGTTGAGTATCTAGGAATAACTCTTCAAAGAATTCATTGGACACAAGCCACCAAAAAGCATCTTGTCCTTGGAAACGCATCCTTTGCAGGACTATACCCGTTACTCAACACCAAGAGCAAGCAGGACAAACGGTTAAAACAGACTTTACAAATCATGTATCCGGCCCGTACTCACGTACGCAGCCTCAATATAGTCAATCGTTGCTCCCTCGCACCTTGCGAAAATGCGAAAATTTCAAAATCGTTGTCTTCGGACGATTTAAAAAAAACCCTAGGATTTCCGTCTGAAGCTCTCCACGTTGAAACTGCACATCCTACTATCCGTAAATTTATCCAAACTTCCTCCAAATCCTTTTTCCAATCTTCCCGCAAAAGTTCTTTCCCGGAAATCAACGTACTGGTTCAATTTGACCCGAATACGATGCTCTTCGGGTCGATATATTTCGAATGCCACATGATCTCGATACTGTTGTTTTTTAAATTGTAGGAAGTATACTTTAAGATATATTGTACTACAAGTTATGTAAAATATTGATGATAAAATATACTTGTTCTATTCTATTCTATTCTATAATTAAGATAGGTAATTCCTGTTCAACAGTGTAGCAAATAATTTAGTACAAAGCCAGTTTAAATTTTTTTTAAATGCCCAAAAGATCAAGATCTCATTTTTCTAGAAATAGTTCCCAGGCGAGGGCATCAAAAATACGTCGTAATGAAGAATCTTTATCAGAAACAGAAAATAATAATAACAAACAATAGCAAAAAAATTCCTTTAAATAATAATATCCAAAATTTATAATTTTGTTCTTTTCTAACCCGACGTAAAAAGAAGGGTGTGTATGTGTTTTTTGGTCCACCCCAAACATTTAATTTTTAGTTTTTAGGCTTAAAATATGTCGCATTAAAAAATACATACAACTCTTCACCCTTCTATCACCAACCCCTATTTTTTTTAGGTAGATATCTATTTTTTCTTGATCGATTTTCATGAAATTTTATATGTATATTCGGTAGGTCTGAGAATCGGTCGTAATCTTTTTTTCATACTCCTAATTGATAAGGGTGGTCCTCAAACATTTATTTATTATTTTTTGGAAATTTTTTTAATTTTCTCTCTTTCTATCACCAACCCCTTTAATTTTATAGCTAGATATCTATTTTTTTTATAGATATTTTTTTTAAATATATTATTTAAATATAATATATATTATTTATTAAAATATATTATTAAAATGTAATATATATGGGTATAATTTAATCAGCCATTGTCGTTTTCAAAGGGGTCAGCAATTGACAAAATTTATTAAAATTTATAATGGATCGAATTGTTATAATTGTTATAATGTTTTAATTGTTATATATTTTAATAATATAATATATTTTATTGTAATGATCTAGAGCACGGTAGTGCGACAGGCCGTGTTTAAGGGGTTTTTTGCCTTCGCGCTTACAAAACTATTTCTACACGAAATATCATACCCGATTTGACCTCAAAATATCTTCTGAACGAAAAGAGCCACAGTTCTGGTTTTTCAAATATAAGCTATTTAGGGAATTATAAGAGAACAAGTTTTTGGTTTTCGTTAAGAAATAAACGGTTAAAAAGTTATTTCGGTTGAAAAACCGAAAAATAGCGGGTACGCCCACAATTTTCATTAGACAGGATAAAAACGTAGGGCCTAGACAAGATGTCCTTTAAAGATGATATTTGGCATATAGTTAGGTCTAGTACCCAAGGCAAAAATAATGAAATCACGAAATTTATATCGGGAAGTGGGAAAACTTTCGCATTTTTGTTTTGATAAAATTAACATAGGAAATATTACTGCTCTATGATTCAATGTTCAAAATGAATCTATTAAATCGTCGGTTTACCGTTAATAATTACAAAACATCTTAAAGTTATAGTACCTAGTCTAGACTTTACCTATACAATCAACTTATAAATAAAATACATTGAATAATTGTAGAATTGAATATACATCGTTTAAATTTAATGGAAAAAACTTATATAAAAACCATTGAAATCATAACTTAACCTTATTTGGGTGGATAAGCCACCCCTAAAAACTAAACCTAAAATAAATAAGTAAATAAATAAATAATTATGTACAAATAGGATTACAACAGAATCAGTTGCAATCGACATCGTGTGGCATGCGGTATCTGTTTCTGAACAGCAACGTATTTGGGTCAAAACGGCCCAGTTCATTGATCTCCGGGAACGGGTTTGTGTGGGATGATTTGAAGATGGATTTAGCGGTTGTTTGGATAGTAGTGTGCCCAGTTTCTCGGTGAAGGGTTTCAGCCGAACATCGTAGGGGGGCTATCGAAATCGTCCGATGACAACGATTTTGAAATTTTTGCATTTTCGCAAGTTGCGATGGTTCAACGTTCGACCAAATTGGGGCAGCGTATGTGAGTACGGGCCGACTACATGACTTGTAAAGTCGATGTTTCAACCGTTCGTCCAATCTACTCCTAATGTTGTGAAGTGGGTACAACCCTGCAAAGGATGCGTTTCCAAGGGCGAGACGTTTTTTAACGGTCTTCGTCCAATTAAACAGTCTTTGAAGACTTACTCCCAGATACTCAACACTTTGAGTCTGTTGGATTTCTGTGTTAAACATCTTCAGTTCAAGTGGGTAAGAAAAAAATTTAGTCTTCTTTGTGAACAAGTCTTTGTGACTGAGTCTTTTGATTTTCCACAACTTGAAATAGCTTTCAAGCGTGGAAAAGCGAGACTGGAGGTTGCTCAAAATAAGTTTCGGCTGCCAGGAAGTGCAGTAGATTGCTGTATCATCGGCAAAGAGGGCCGTTTCGGTAGCTCGATCTTTCGGGATATCATGTATGTAATATAAAAAGAGGCGGGGACCTCGCAAGGAGCCTTGAGGTACATCAGCCTTTAGACGATATTGGTTCGATGTACTTTGTTGGAGATGAATTCGGGAATTTTGGTTAGATAGGTAGGAAATCATGAATTTCAGGATTTAGGTAGGTATGTTGAATTTGGAAAGTTTGTGGATAAGTCCATCGTGCCGAACTGTATCGAAAGCTTTTTCGATGTCCAAAAGGACCATGCCTGTGGATTTATTCCAGTTAAATCCAGAAGAAATATGATCAGTGAGTCGGTGCAGCTGAGTCACTGTTGAGTGTTTCGATCTGAAACCAAACTCTTGGGGAATCAATTGTCCATGGATATCTTCATGCGACTGCAGCCAGTTCAAAACTACTTTCTCCATGACCTTGCTGAGAGATGGCAGCAAACTGATAGATCGGTAGCTTGAGAGCGACTTTAGTTGCTTTCCCGGCTTCGGAAGAGCTAGCACTTTGGCAGTTTTCCAAAGGTCAGGAAAATAGCCAAGTCTCAAGCACGCAGTATAGATGTAACTGAGCTATACAACCGTCTTCCGTGGAAGATAGCGGAGCACAACGTTAGTTATTCCATCATCGTCGGGAGCCTTCCTACACTTAAGTTTCCTTAAAATGTTTGAAACCTCCTGAGGTGATACGCATTCGACTTCGGTTGGGTTATTGATGAAAGAGCGAATATTTTCCCAAGATTCAGACTCCAAGCGGGCCGTTTCTTCATCGTGATATTCGTCGCCACTGGTTAAACTGTGCGCCTTAGAGAAGGTGTCAGCAAGAAGTTGAGCTTTGTCTGAATCTGAGTAGAGATACCCATTTTCTGACAAAAGAGGGGGCAGTCTGTTGGAACGTTACGCAAACTTCTAGCAAGTACTTCTAGCCTCTCGTCCCACATTTCATCTCTGGTGCGCGTGACATTTCCTCGAATATCAGCTGACAATTGCTTCATGGCGTCATGAAGCTCAGGCAGCCTAACTCTTTGCCAAAATTTACGTAGTTTGTTCCGAGTCCGTATAAGTCGTAGTGTCATCATCTGTGTCAGTTTACTAACCTCTAAATCTATCTGTTCGATCGTTTTGATCTGTGGAGTGATCGAAGTTTCGACGTTGAGATACTGTTTGAAAAGTTTCCAATCCGCTTTCTCAAAGTCCAGCCGGGTCTGCAAAGTTACAGCACCCCTCATTTCACCTAGGATGAAAGTGATGGGGCGATAGTCGCTCTGCAAATCCAAGTGAACGTCGAGATCCGACAGAAGGCACAATTCTCGAGTATCGCTAAATCGATGGTTTGGGGTAGGCGGTGGGCAGCATCAGTGTAGTACGTGGGTTCCTTAGGGTACGCAACAATGAAGTTACATTTGACGGAGTGTGCAAAAAGTGCATTCCTGCTAGAATTGTTAGACATATAGTTTCATGATATATGGCGCGCATTATAATCAGCCATGATCACAGCACGATCATGGGTCCTTAAAACGCGGTCAATATCTTTTCCCTGTAAGAGTCTATCCGGGGGGTTGTATAAAGATGTAACTTTATAACTACCTCTATTAGCCGAAATAAGAATGGAAATGGCTTCAAGACTACCATCTTTAGGAGGCAAGAGAGAGTGGTGGACATCGTGTCGAACGAAAAGAGCAACGCCCCCACCATTTCTGGGAGCTCGGTCGCGGCGATAGGTAAAGTACCCTGGGATTCTAGTTCTCTTGTCCGGCTTTATCCAAGTTTCACTGATGGCGGCAACATAGATTTGATGCTGTTGGAGAAATGAGTGAAACTCTGGAAGTTTGCAATTGAGACTTTGAGAGTTCCACTGTAGAAATCGGATTTGGGACCTAGCAAAAGGATGGGATGCCATTTTCGAATAGATGAGCAGTCATCTTGAAAAACACGAGGAGTTTTTCGGAGTTGGTATTGCACGATTTCCATGCAGTCTCCACTTCAATCCTGAGTTTCACGAGGGTCATGAAGTCAAAATCGTTGTTCTCCGTTGGAGTCGGAGATGCCGCCTTAATAAAATAAAAAGTATTTAATGGTTGTAGGAATTACAATCAAGACATAAGTTTCAGGTTATTTTTATTTTGAATTGGTAATCCTCTAGAGTAATTCAAAATAACAAAATATATTTGTCACAAAAATTATTTTAGAGATATACCAGGTACAAAATATATAAAATGAGAGAGCCTAGTTTATAAAATAAAAGAGTAAAAATAAAGTAAAAGAACGAGATAACTCTTTTTTTGGTTTTTCCTGAATTGCCAACTCAGCATGAATCCAGTATAATAAAGTATTATCAATAAATTCAATAAAGTGTAAAAACCTGGAAAAATAAAAATGTATTGTTTCCGACAATAATTAAATATATTGTAAGATGATAGCAGGTAAGAGATCTTAGTTAAAATTTGAGATAAATTATTTCGATACAGCGATGTTCACAGTGTCAACATCAAACATCGAATCTCTTCGCTCTATGATTGGTCCATATTTCTATATTTATAGTAAAATGTTAGCACATACCATTAGTGAGAGTTGTGTGCGATTTTTTAAAACTTTGTTGCTCCACTTCCAGAAATGCTAGAAGGGTGCGTTTTTTTGCATTCAACGCGGAATTTTTGATTCTTTAAATATGAATCTTCGGGAAAATTTAATTTTCCCAACGGAACATATGGAAAATAGATTGTCTTATAGATTGAAAATTAAATTCCTTAATATTTCTGTACACATTAGAGCTAGAGCAAAAATGATAAGGTGATGAATTGTAGCAAACTTGATTTCTTACAATTGTATTTTTTACGGATTTTACGATTGTTCTTTATTAAGAGAGATATTTTATATTTTGTGTTTGTAAATTTTTTATATGAAAACCGATCTTTATTGCATTTTATGTGAAATACAAAAGCGGTAATTTCATTGGTTCAGATTAATTAGTTTTATCTCAACCAATTAGCTTGCAGGAAGTGTATTACGCATAAGATGCAAATAGTAGTAGTAGTAGTAGTAGTAGTAGAATAAGTATATTTTAGCATCAATATTTTACATAACTTGTAGTATAATCGAGAACATGTTGCATGCGGAATCTTTTCCCGAAGAGCAACGTATTCGGGTCAAATTGACCCAGTACGTTGATTTCCGGGGAAGGATTTTCGCGGGAAGATTGGAAAAAGGATTTTGAGGTAGTTTGGATAAATTTACGGATAGTAGGATGTCCACTTTCAACGTGGAGAGCTTCAGACGGAAATCTTAGGGGTTTTTTCGAAATCGTCCGAAGACAACGAATTTGAAATTTTTGCATTTTCGCAAGGTGCGAAGGAGCAACGTTTGACCATGTTGGGGCTGCGTACGTGAGCACGGGCCGGATACATGACTTGTAAAGTCGATGTTTTAAGCGCTCGTCCAGCTTGCTTTTGGTGTTGAGTAACGGGTATAGTCCTGCAAAGGATGCGTTTCAAAGGGCAAGACGCCTTTTGGCTGCTTGTGCCCAATTTTGGTGCTGGCATGGTGTCAATGGTGATGTTGATGGTGATGATAATGATGTTGTCGGGGCTGGAGCCACTTGGCGTATTTTCGGCCTAGGATCTACCATCTGTTTGGCGGTGGTAGGCATAACTAAACTTTTCACCAATCTTTATAACAGAAGAAAAACACATTAGTGTCTACAAAATCCCCGGCAATAAAATCTATTATAAACTGATTAAGTTGTCAAGGGTTATTTTATAGAGAACAAAGGACAAAACTTCCTTCCTCGCTACGTTATTTATGAATTTTTTAGAACTCAGCATGCATCCAAAATAATAAAGTATTATCAATAGATTCAATGAAGTGTAAAAACCCAGAAAAAACAAAAATTTTTTGTTTCCGATAATAGGTAAATATATGTAAGATTATAGCAGGAAAGAAATCTCTGTTAAAATTTGAGAAAAATTGTTTCGATACAGCGATGATCACAGTGTCAACATCAAACATCGAATGCAAATAATATAAACACATGCAAATAATATATGCAAATAATAATATAATATATGCAAATAATAATAAAATGCAAATAATAATATATGCAAATAATATAAACAGATGCAAATAATATAAACACAAAAAAATATATATTATTTTCTTAATATTTGATCAAAGATGATATTTGGCATATAGTTAGGTCTACTACCCAAGGCACAGGGAAAATTATGAAATCACGAAATATATATCGGGAAATGGAAAAACTTTATCTTTTTTATTTTGATAAAATTAATATAGGAAATATTGCTGATCTATGATTGGTCCGTATATTTTATATTTATACTACAATGTAGAACATAACACTTGAGAGTTGTGCTCGATTTTTTAAAACTTTGTTGTTCCACTTCCAGAAGCGGTATGCCCGATTTTTTAAAACTTTGTTGCTCCACTTCCAGAAATGCTAGAAGGGTGCGGTTTTCTGCATTCAACGCGGAATTTTTGATTCTTTAAGTCAGAATCTTCAGAATTTAAGAGAGATATTTTATATTTTGTGTTTGTAAATTTTTATATGAAAACCGATCTTTATTGCATTTTATGTGAAATACAAAAGCTATAATTTCATTGGTTCAGATAAATGAGTTTTATCTCAACCAATTAGCTTGCAGAAACTGTATTGCACATAAGATTCAAATAATATAAACACAAAAAATATAAAATATCTCTCTTAATAATAGAACAAAGATGATATTTGGCATATAGTTAGGTCTCGTACCCAAGGCACAGGGAAAATTGAAATCACAAAATTTATATCGGTAAATGGGAAAACGTTTTCCTTTTTTATTTTGATTATATTAATATAGGAAATATTGCTACTCTATGATTGGTCCATATTTCTATATTTATAGTAAAATAGTAGCACATACCATTAGTGAGAGGTGTATGCGATTTTTTTAAACTTTGTTGCTCCACTTCCAGAAATGCTAGAAGGGTGCGTTTTTTTGCATTCGACGTGGAATTTTTGATTCTTTAAATAAGAATCTTTGGGAAAATTTATGTGATATACAATATCTGTTCCTTGATTGGTGCAGATAATTTTATGATCTCACATGAAATAGAAATGCAATAAGTTGATTGGTTAATATAAAACTAATTATTAAAATTTTTCAACTAAAAAATTTTTCATATTAAATTAAATTATTAAATATTATTATATTTGATATTAATAATAAATAGTTTACTCTTATTTGAAAATATTTGATGGCTTTCTTAAAAAGAAAGCCGATTTCTAGGATGTATTTGTATATTAATTAAATATCACTTCGAATTATATTATTTTGAACTTGTATATTTTGTAACAGCTTTAGTACCTTCACTGACAGCATGTTTTACTAATTAACCAGGTAATAATAGTCAAACTGCAGTTTGAATATCCCAACTTGTAATTGTTGAATGTTTATTATAGTGAGCTAAACGTGATGCTTCAGCAGCAATACGTTCAAAAACACCATTAACAAAACTGTTCATGATACTCAATGCTAGAAAGGTGCACTTTTTGCATCTGATGAGGAATTTTTGATAAATAAGAATCTTTGGGAAAATTAAATTTTCGCAACAGAACATATGGAAAATCTAAAATTAAATTTATGTGTTTAAGATTGAGAAGTAAATGCCGTAATATCTCTGTACACATTAGAGTTTGGGCAAAAACGATAAGGTGATGAATTGACGTAAACTTGATTTCCTACAACTGTATTCCTTACGTATACAGCTTTACTAGATATACCAGTATCAGGATGTACTTGTTTCAATACTTTGTATATGTAAATTGCGTATGATTTCTTACGCTTTCTCTTCTTTCTTTTATCACTCTTCGAAATATTCTTTTGTGCTTTTCCAGCTTTCTTTGCAGCCTTTCCACTTGTTTTAGCAAATATTACAGTAAGGATTTTCCCGAAAACTTGGTCTTTTTTTCCTTGTTTGTTCAGCCGCTTTTGGTATTCAAAAGGTCAAGTTCGTTAATGGGTAAAATCGACCAAGGGGAAAGGGGGGTTTAGAGGAAGGGGAAAACACAAAATTTGGCCACACTTATTTTATATAAGAGTAAGAAAAATTTTTACAATTATGTATATATATAAATAATATAAATATATTTATATATATATAAATTTATATATACATTTATATATAAAAGTAAGTGAGAATAAGTACATATATTTTATAGAAATAATAGTACAATACATCTTCAAAATTACAGTTCCAAGCCAATGCTTTACTTATAATACGTCATCTTATTAATTATATATTTGATGATTAAAATAATATATTTTAATATATTGAAATTATTATTATCGAATACATAAATTAATCTCTAGAGATCACAATCTTAATCTGATAAAAATGAATTGTCTTAATCTTTAATTTAATCTTTCAATCTTAAACCGTCAATATTTCTGTAAATATAAGTATAACAGAAAAAATGATAAGTAACAAGTTTCTCCGAGATCTGATGTAAGTCTGCTCTGCCATGGCTGGGTGTGCGGAGTTAGCCACCAGCCACGTCGGTCCTTGGTAGGATAGTGTCCAATGGATGCAGAGATCGGAATCTGCATTGCTTCGGGCGAGTTCCCGCCCGTCCGCGTATTCCGGGACTAGTAAAGTGGAGGCCAGGCCCCAGTGTACTGAGGTAGGACTATTAAGTCCGAGAGTTTACCCTTTCCCTGTTATTCAAGCCCACTCCTTTGCAAACGATGGCTAGTTTTTTAAATTAGTTTTATAGATATTGTTGGGGAATCAATTATTTGGGATTTGCTCAGTTAATCTTCGTTTTGAAGGACCACCCAGATATTCTGGGAATATTCTTGTTGAATGGAGGCAGTAGACTGTTTTTCTTAGATCAGGTTCCTTTATGTGTGAATTTTGGTGGATGGGAACATTCCCAGATACTATCCAGCCAAAGTATGTCATTTTAAGAGTGGGTAGTTTCTTACCTAGACTAAGATGTCCGCTCTGAAGGATATTAAAGAAGATTTCGGCACCTATTAACATCTCAATCTCATTGGGTTTATAGAAGGTCAGGTCAGCAAATTGAATGTGCGTATGAATCGGCCAATGTTCGTTATTGACTTGAATGTGAGGTAGTGGGAGAGTAATTTTATCTAGGACTGAAAATTCTAGTGTTTGTTTAAAATAAGTTAAACGTGAATCTATTTGTATCTAAACTCCCTTTTCAATTCGTTTCGCTGTGTACGTTACACTGGTTATAGTACTTGCGATTCGGTAGTACTTGCGAGTTTTAAACCTAATTTACTGACTATAGAGGCTTTTACGAAATTTGCTTGACTACCACTGTCTTACAAGGCTTGACATAGCACCAAATTACTCTGGCTGTCTCGAACCAAGATCCTAGCTGTGCACAAGAGTACTTGAGCCGGTTTTCTACTTGTGTGTAAAGAGGTTATATTTGTTTGTAATATGTCAGAGCCACTTGTAGCTGGTTCAGATGTATTTGTTTTAGGTGAGATAGGTTTCAGATTATGATTATTTAAAAAGTGTAGAAGAGTATTGTGTCGACGTCCACAATTTCGACAGTTCTGGACACCGTGAGTATTTCTTTGACAATTGCTGCAAAGTTTTTGTATTCTAACCGTTTTAAGACATCCGTCTATAGATTATTTTAGGAACATAGACATTTTTGAACATAGTGGTCTTAATGGCACAAAGAACAATTTTATGATGCGTTTAAACTAACATGATTTGCTGTTTTCTTAATTGGGTTAGAATCTGTAGATAACTCTAAAGCATTGCACCTATGTTCTAAAAATGAGAAGTATTCAGTGAGTGTTGGAACATCAGAGCTCACCCTCTGAAATTCCCAAGCCCTGCGAGTATGAGTATCAACCTTCTGATTTAAAATGAAAATTATGAGTCTATCCCAATTTGAAACGTCCTGATCTAAAGCCCTTAAAGAATTCATTTGTTGCTTAACTGTGGGGATTAGTTCCCGTAACTGGCCAACAGTAGTTTGATTAGAGGTGCTCAATTCCAAAATGGCTTTCACATGCGAATTGACTAACAGATACTTATTTTCGTTACGATCATTTAAGAGTTTCCAGGCGGGTACGTAATTGTCATTGTTTATTATTAATGAGTCAATAATTTGTTTTGGTTCATTTTTAAGAGAACTTTTTAAATAACACACTTTTTGGGCAGGTGTCAAGTTCGGATCATTGTGAACCAGTGATATAAATAAATCTCTGAAAGCACTCCAGGAATGATAATCTCCCATAAATTGAGGTATATTTAAAGTAGGTAATTTTAAGGAGACGTTTGAGCGAGCTTGTACTTCTTTTTGTTCAGTCATTGGTGCTGCCTTTTTTGAAGACTCTATCTTTGCTAAAGCTGTATAGTATTTGGGCTCAACTAACTCTCTATCCTGCCCATGTATATCAAATTCTATTTCTTCAAGCTCTGTTTAAATGTCATCATATTTTTTTAAATATGTTTTTAATTGTTCTTCTCGTACGATAAGTTTATTAATATTATCAGTTGATATGTTAAATGATTCAACAAATTTTGTAAGTCTTGTAATACTGCTTTTTTATTATTTTTGCAGCTCTTTGTCAAATTTTCGGAACTCATTTTGGTGCTATTTTATAAGGTTACTTAAGTTCAGCTTTGACCAAAATGAATATTTAATGACAATGAACTAAAAATCGCTTAGATACTTTTAGAATAACTGACAACTTTAATACTACAAGGAAAAAGTTGCAATTTAAATAAATACTATCCTGTAAAAGAAGTGATAGAATATTAAAACAATAATTTGTATTTGTTTAAAATAGTGAATATTTTCACGGAGTTGGTTAGACAAGGATGTATAATCTTAGACGGTAAATAGTCGCTTATGTAAATAGCACTGCACTATGCCTATATAGCACACTTCAATGGTAATAGAGATGGCTAACTTACTTGCACACTCATTAATTAACATAAGCGTCAATGCCCCTTTGCAATTATTTTGTGGTTGACGAAACAAAATGTTGATCCGGCTCGAATGACCAAAAATTTTGGGGAACCAATTATTTGGTGCACCACATTTGGGATTTGCTCAGTTAATCTTCGTTTTGAAGTAACGCCCAGAGATTCTGGGAATATTCCTGTTGAGTGGGGGCAGTAGACTGTTTCTCTTAGATCAGGTTCCTTTATTTGGCCAACACACATAAATACACAATATTTCTTTAAATTATTTATTCTCAACTAAAGCACATTACGATACACATTACATTACATTACACATTACATTACATAATACATTTTATATTACGTTTTTATTAAACACAAAAGTGGCACATCCTATCAATGGTCGTGTTCGGCCGAAGTAATCTTAGTGAGATAGTCAGATTATCTTACTTAGTCGTCAGCCGGGACACTTTATGCTTACTAAGAAACTTTTCTTATGCCGCCACTTTTCTTAGTTTCTACGTCACGGGCAGTGTTGCCAGATATCCCGTTTAACGGTAGATCTACCGCTTTTTAAGTATTTCTACCGTTCTACCGTTTTTTTTAATTTTTTGAATACATAAAAAAATTTTGAATTTATATCATTTTTTTCAATTTTTTATAATAATAATAAATTTAAAACTCCCCAGTCGTACAAATACGAAATCAGTCATTACAGACCATATTCCATTATTTGAAATAGTGGAATATGGTTCTGTAATTACTTTAAGGTATTATTTTATAATGGGATTTTAAACAATAAGTAATGCAATATATGACAAATAAAAAGAATTAATATTATTTAATATTTGAAGAAAAAAAATTCTATAATATATTAAATACTAATGTAATATAATTTTAATTATTCTGAATAAAAGTATTTATTTCAAACTATTTAAATTGGAATTTTCACTTTTTGAATCAACCGCTTTTTAAGAAATCGGCTGGGTCATATTGAAGTTCCTCCATTAAAATACTCCTTATAAAATTATCCATTTTATTAAATTTTTATCTCACTTATTACAATAATAAAAATTGTCAACACATGAGAAATGTTCTGAATTTGATACATAAACAAATAGGTTATGATCAGTGCGCGAGTCCGATTTCTTGAAAAACGGTAGATCTACCAAAATACAGCGGTAGATTAAAAAAGTGAAAATTCCAATTTAAATAGTTTGAAATAAATACTTTTATTCAGAATAATTAAAATTATATTACATTAGTATTTAATATATTATAGAATTTTTTTTCTTCAAATATTAAATAATATTAATTCTTTTTATTTGTCATATATCGCATTACTTATTGTTTAAAATCCCATTATAAAATAATACCATAAAGTAATTACAGAACCATATTCTATTATTTCAAATAATGGAATATGTTCTGTAATGACTGATTTTGTATTTGCACGACTGGGGAGTTTTAAATTTATTATTATTATAAAAAATTGAAAAAAATGACACAAATTAAAAAATTTTTTTATTTATTCAAAAAAAAAAAGGTAGATATACTAACAAAGCAGTAGATCTACTGTTAAACGAGATATCTGGCAACACTGATTAAGAAGCAAAAGAAAGTGTGTCCTGGCCGAAACTGGCTGACTCAGATGCTCAGAACATCTTACTAAGATTTCTTACTTCTGAGTTCGGCCGAACATACACAATCTATCATCAACGATATATCCTTTATCTACTCTCATATCAACATACACTCTGTTCTACTCATGCGCAGCACAAAATCTTAGCTGAGCACAAACATAACTATACAGAGGAGGATTCGGGCCTAATTCAAACCCCAACAGATATTTAAACACTCAAAAACAAACGGAAATGCCACCTTCCGTAAAAGGAAGCCCGGGTGGCACCCTGGTTATAACTGAAACGTCGAAGGTGACAACCTCCTTAAGAAGAAAGAAATTCCGTGAGAACCTGGCAATGCTTCCAGGTTCCCAAAAACAGAGACATGTGAAGTACTTTTTAATTCAGAAAAAGGTTGATTCTAACGACTTCAAATCAGTGAGCCCCTATTTAATAGCTAAATGTTTATACGAGGCTGTGGGGCGTCGTAAGGACGCCAAGAAAGTTAATAATGGGTTGTTGGTCTAGACACTCGGCGACAACGCAACGAATGAAAAACTTTTCAATCTAAAGTTAGGAGATTATGAGGTGGATGTATCGCCGTGAAAATAGGGTCGTTGTCTCATAAAAAGTCTCATACAACGTTTTATGAACGAATTCGGGTTTTGTTACTTTCTCTGACAAGAAGGCGACCATTGTAAAAAAGGCTGGCCGAAGAGGAAACCCATGAAGTGATCCCACAACTTCCTCCAACTCTTCCAGTTGTGGGATCCTCGGAAGTAATACCACAACTTCCTGGGGCAACCTATCCAAGCTAATGGAAATGGTAAATATACCACAGTGGAATTGCAATGGCATTATTATTCTGGGGCAACATACACCTATGTGTGTATGCATACAACAAACACATCTTAGACCGGCGGAGACATATACTCTGAAGGGTTATACCGTTCGCCGGAAGGATGTTCTGGAAAATATTCGAGCAAAGGTGGTGTCGCAATATTAATCAGGCAAGGTCTGTCTAACCAGGCCCTTCGCCTTTACACCCTCCTAAATGCTATAGCTGTAAGAACATACGGATCGCTCGAACTGACAATATGTACAATCTATCAGCCAGACATCGATTGGAATATCGAAGATCTGGCACATTTAACCTTGCAAATTCCACAACCGTTTCTGATGATAGATGATTTTAACGCTCAGAGTCAATTGTGGGGCTGTGAGCAACGAGATGCACGTGGAAGACTCATCGAAAGTTTTGGATGAGTCGAACACGCTTCTTTTAAATACTGGTGAGAAAACACGATTAAATGCCAGAACTGGAGAGATGTCAGCAATTGATCTGATACTATGGTTACTGGCTCTGTTTCATCGACTGTAATGGATGGTACTTCCTGATCCTTGTGGGAGTGACCATCTACCCATCAAAATTTCTTATAACTCACCGATGTATCCACATCCAACTTCACCGAGATGACGTCTTCGTCGTGCCAACTGGGACGGTTTCATGGAAAGTTTTCAAGTTCCCACGTTGGGGGGAGACGTAGAACAGGATGTTTATAAAATGTCGAATTTTCAATCGTAACCACTAGAAGGAATATAGATAGTCATGTCCACATATGTAAAATAAATGTCAGAACACTGAGAGAAGAAGGACGGATGGAAGAAATGAAAATAGCTTTGAATAAAATTAAGTGGAATATATTAGGTATATCTGAAATTAGAAGAAACTATGAAAATCTTTCAAACCTAACAACTGGAGAACTTTTCTGTCATTCATCAGCACAAAATAACCAGTACGGCACAGGATTTTTAGTAAAACAAGATTTTAAGAAATACGTGACCGAGTTTATACCATTAACATCTCGAATCGCAGTATTAAAACTTAAAATAAAAAGCATGCGGCCGTTAATAGTACAAGTTCATTCCCCAACTGCAAAATGAAGTGATGAAGATATTGACGAATTTTATACGAAACTAGATGAAACTATTATAAAAAACAAAAAAATTGTGGAATATAATAATCGCTAGGGGATATTTTGACGGACGAGTAGGTAAACAAGAACAGAGCGAAGAGCATTTATTGGGGAAATTTGGATACGGTACACGGAATCCAAGAGGCAAATTAATTATAAATTTTGCTGCGACACATAATTTAATAAACCATATTTTGACAAAATGGAAACCCGACTTCAAAAATCAAATATTCTATAACAAAAAATGCACTAAAAAGTAAAAAAATAATTGCATATTCTTGTGCTAATCTTAGTTCACCTAAGCAAAAATTTTTAAATATAAATGTACAATTACTGTTATTTTTGGAGGCGGTGTCAGCATAGAGAAATTCACATAACTTTTGGACACCGCCTCCAAAAATAATAATAATTGTACATATATATTTAAAAACTTTTGCTTAGGTGAACTAAGATTCAAGAATATGCAATTATTCTTTTACTTTTTAGTGCATTTTTTGTTATAGAATATTTGATTTTTGAAGTCGGGTTTCCATTTTGTCAAAATATGGTTTATTTCTCGATTTTTAGTGACTTTGAAGTTCTATAACTGAGTTTATTTGTCAAAATTTTTTTTTTGGGGTGGGTTTTTTTTTGTAAAAAATTTTTTTGAAGTCGGTTTTTAAACAAATTTTCTTATTTTCCCATTATGAATGAGTATACCCTCTTAAAAAAAGAAATAGGTTATCACATATAAAATGAGGATTTTCCTCGATTTCCCGGGAATCCCCTCATCAGAATGCGATTTGGTGCCAATGGGACCAATGGGAAACCAAACTCTTTTAAACAAAAAAAAAATTCAAAATCGGTTCATAAATGACGGAGTTCTGAGGTAACACACTCAAACGGGAAACACTAAAAATAGGAAACACCTTCTTTAAAGCAAAACCGCAAAGACAATGGACATGGATATCACTAGCGAAAGAAAAATTCGAAATATACTACATACTTTTAAATAAAATAGAAAATGCACATAGCAACCAGGTGTTAAACTGCTTCAACTCCGATAGCGACCACTGTTTAGTAAGATTATGACTAGCTCTAGATAATAAACAAATACGACTGCATAAGTATAAAAAACAACTAGCTCCAATCAATGAATTAAATGTGGAAGAGTACAGAAAAGAGCTAGTTATGCTCTCCGAGGGAATATCGGAACAAATGAGTGAACTTCAAACTCAATAAATTTACGTCAATATTGAAAAATTAATAATCGATTGCAGCCATAAGGCAAATTTAAATCCTTTAAGTCAAAAAACGAAACCAAACAAGTTAACTTATGAAACATTAGAACTTATAGAAAAAAGAACTACTGTAGAGAAAATATCGATTATAAGCAATGGTCAAGATATCGAGCTCCGAGAACTGAAAAAAGTTATAAGAAAGAAAATTCGGCGAGAGGTTAGGCAATACAGAGCAAGAATAATCCAACAAACATTAACAAACCATGTTTGTTAAAAAAGGCAAGCCAACAACTCTCAAATAGTAGAGGCCTGATAAAAAATCAGAATGACAACATGGGAATGAAACATTTGAGACGCGCTTGGTTTTATTATATATTATCCGCATTTCTATTTTAATGCTTTCACTTCAAATCTAAATTTTTAGAATTTGTGTAAAAATCCCGGTTTTAATAAACTACACTATAAACTTCCTAAATTTAATATGGTCCATGCATATAGAGGCTAAAGAAACTAAACTAAGAAGAAACTCCCTAATAAAAGTAGGTCTAGGTATATAGAGGTTAATTCACTTTATTAGTAAATGTCAATCTGTTTATAGCTACTAAATGTCAAAATGAACTAACCTAAGAATAAAACGTGTCAATAAAAATAAAAATTTTTAAACTATTTAAATGTTTTTATTTAATTAAATAATAAATAAATTTTAAAATGAAAGTTCATGAACATAAATCAGATAAATACTATTATACAAGATTTACACTAGAATTTTACACAAAATGTACTCAAAATTTTTTTACATGTTACAAATTTACGAACCTTTTTTTTGACGAGAATATTTATAACATCGAACGTTAAACATAATTAAATACAGAAAACGATTAAAAAAGGATAATAATTAACACGAATTATTACAATAATTTACAAAAACATGAACAACAATAAATATTTAGTTTACAATAAATTGCTTTCTAGTATAGTGGCCTTTTGCTGGAGCAAAAGGTCTACACCACTTCAAGAGCGCGCGATGGTATATTTGGAAGCTCCTACTGATCGTGAGTTGTCGGAGATACAACAGATCCCCTTCCAATGTGTAGGATTTTAGTCACGACAACAATCGACTATGTAAAAAAATTGAATGGAGAAAATTTGAGGAATAAAAAAAATAAAATAAAAAAACTAATGAAATTAAAAAGGTTGAACCTGCTAGCGTCCGAGAATTGGTGCTGCACGCTTGGTAGGGCCACACTAATCGACATGTACTCTATAACCAAGAGAGTTCAGTAGTGACCTGTTGTTTATGGCCAGCTATTAGAATGATGTGTAGTTAAATGATATCCAAAAACAAATCAAATTAATATGAGAAGGTGTTTATTATTAAAAAAAAGAACAAATGCAGGTAATGGAATACTATACAATTGAGAGTGGTTCAACGAAGATTATATTTGAATAATTAAACATATGTATAATAATTTATTTGTTTCTTTTTATAATCAATTACATAATTTAACTAAACCTTTTTATTTAATATTTGTTTATTTGTGTATACTTTCGTGTCAACACACAATGTTTGTCCAAATTCCTTTCGGTTACGTATGACAAACTGTAGAAGACTATAGCGTATACCCGACACATTTCATTGTCATTGAATTTATTAATTAAATTAAATACTGATATGAAAAAATTAACTTGTCAACCAGGAATCGAACCTCGGGCCTCTGGATATCTAGTCCAGTGTGCTCACCATTACACCAAAGACGATTGTGATGCAACGGCCAAGTTTTTCATATTATTCTAATTTTTTTATATATATATATTTTTTATATATTTATTAACTACATTTGTATTTTTAATTATATTTACGTATGTGCAGTATTCGGCAAGTGTGGTAGTATAACCACAGCTTCCTAATAACGGATTAAAATATAATCAATTTTCCATAAAAAGACCATACAACCATTCCAGGTCAAAGTAAAAATGCAAGAAACTGTGAATTTGATTTTCTCTCACATAAGGTAAATTTTTAATTTGGTATTATTCCATAAATTTCAGATAGTTGATTCATCTTTTTGATTCGAAATCTGTGTACCAAAACTCGAAACAAAGGAGCTCCAAAATAGTGGTAATTACTGATTTCTGCTCTGAAATCTATAAATCTGTCATGGCGGAAAACACATGCGCACGGAATGAAATAAATTGGGAACGTAAATTTTATTCAAAACTTTTTACGTAGAATGTGTTATGATGAAACGCAATAATATTTATTATTATGATTTCATTTGAGATTGGGGCTAGTTAATAAATCAATTAATATTTACGTTTTATTTTTCATAAACTAATTGTTTTAAAGGGATACATTTATTTCTCCATAATGTGAATTTATGCTTAATGATGAATTTTTCGTTTTCTTTATGTCAGATGTAGTATTCGCATCTATAAAAACTCGGAATAAAGGCACACCGCTAGCGATGTCGGAAGCATCAGTTTGGAGTATAAGTGGCTTGTTCCAGTCTGGGAACCGCAAAGTTACCGTTTCGGTGAGTGATGATTTCAACTTATAAAACAATTCAACCTCTACCGATCCCAGAGTGTTTTTTGTTCCTTTCTTTTTCAGATTGTTTAACGGAGCTGTTAGCGGCGGAAAGGTGGGTATGAATCTGGAAAAGAACCCTATAAGACCGATGAAACTCCGAATTTGTTTTAGATTTTTTGGTATTGGGATTTGTTGAATCGCAATAGTTTTGTCATTATCCACCGACCCGCCAACTTTGGATATTACGTTCTCAGAAATTTTAATTTGACTGCAACAAACTCATTTTGTCACAGCTGATAGTCAATCCAGCTTCTCCCAATCTCTTAAAAACTTCCTCCAGCAGCTGAAGTGAGTCGTCATCTTTGGTGTGTATGAGTAAATCGTCATAGTATGGATGTACCTACTTATCTATGAGTCCTTAAAATAGATCTATCATTATTCGGTTCAATATTGCGGGAGATGTACATAACTCGAAAGGAACTCTACAAAATTGATAAATTCCGTAGTCCGTAGTAAATCCGCTATATTGACTCGAAATTTGTTCAATTTGTAACTGGTAGTACGCGCTTACAAGGTCCAACTTACTGTAAACCAAGCTACTACATAAGTTCAAGAACAAATCAAGAGCCTTTGGTGTTGGATAGTGGTCCATTAAAATATGTTGGTTGATGGCACGATAATTCACTATCAGCCGTGGTGTTTTGTTTGGTTTCATTAGCACGAACGCAGGAGATGTATATCTACTATTGCTTTTCTCAATTATTTCCTTTTTTTAACAGATTCTGTAGTAGTTCTTGAAGCTCCTTAGCTCTAGGAGGATTTAGAAAGTAAGGTGACTTCTTTATAGGATTGTGATTTTTTAATGTTATCACCATCGGATAGCGATCGGTATATCCTATTTTATCGGTGAGAACATTGTTTTGATGTTTTGTAGAGTAATCTGCTGTGCTCCCGCTAAGGAAACAAGCTGTTCGACCAACAAATTTATTTGTTCTAGAGGCGGACTCACACTAGTCACAAACGGAACACAAATGTCTGTATACGGAAATGTCAATTGTCTTTTAGGAATGCGGATTGTTGCTTTAATTAACTGCAGTCCATTGAAACCTAATATAATTCGTAGACTTTGGTTTTTTACAACTGAAAATAAAATTTTCCACGTTAAGTTACATATAGTTAAATACAAATCCACTTCTTTTCGAATTCGTTCGATGGAGTTATTTCCTATTTTAACTATTTTAAACAATTTACACACACTTATTTTGTTTTTAAATTTTTGAATTAATATTTCAAACAACTCACCACTAATACAGTTTGAAGTTGCATCACTATCGAGAAGCACATTTACCTTTACATCGTGGATGCTGGCTTCAATAAATGGTAGATGTTCAACAGTTTGTTAATGGTTTGGACGATTCATTGCTAGATTCTTCCATTGTCGATATGTAAAATATGACGGCAGTTGATGATTCAAACAATGGAAGGAGTCTTGTTTTTTGGAATTTTTCCGGTTTTGTCGGTTGGTGTGATGACGGTGCCAAATCGGTTGATCGATTTCTAGCCTCTTCGATGAGTCTCGTTTTCTGGAGGTGTGATTCAGCCAGTTGTATTAATCTAGCTTTTGTCGAGTGTAAGTTCTCAAAATTTATCAACTCAAAAGTTTCTTAGTTGACCGCGGACAAAATTTGGTCCGCCAAATCATTTTCCTCAATCCCACTTTCTAAAACCTAGGACATAAAAATATTTTGTTGATGAAAACAAGAAATGACTCACCCGTCTTTTATTGACGTCATACATATTTGTTTTTTAATTGGATCCTAATTATCCTAGGGATAAATATGTTGATTAGGTGCAATTTGAAGCCTTTCTAATCATTAACTTGGAGTTTCAAAGCATTTACCCACCATTCCCTGAAATATCCGGATGTTTTGCATATCAGGGCCGATGATAATATGAACCACGTGGTCAGGTTTAGTCCATGTGTTTCCTGAACCTTGGATATAAAAATAATCAGTTCACTTGGATTTTCACCATTGCACTACGGGATGTTGTTTATAAATTCCGTGGCATCCATTTTGAAATTCCATTTAATCCCATCTTTCTCTTTACTTGTTGTGTTGGGAAGATTTGAATTAAGGTAATGTATTTGTTGGAGAATTGCTGCAGAGATGTTCAAACTGGTTGTTAAAGCTGTTGTGATTCATCCTTGGAATTCAACTCCTGAAGATATTTGTTGAGGCATGATATAAGGGTTCGTAATTACCTGGTTTTTAATTGGTTCAGTGATTAAAATATCATCTCTATTTTCAAGAATTGGTTCCGTGGATTGCGCCCTAATAGCTGAAATATCTGATTTGCCTTGTTGTGACTGATCTGCACCACGTGTTCGGTATTTGTGTTTGCGCTTTGCTCCAAGGGTTCCGTCTTTGTTTGTTGGAGCAGCCATTTTATTTTATTTTAATTCTGTGTCTTAATGTAATTTTAATTGTGTTTAGTTTAACGTTTCGATTTTTTGTGTTTAGTTTTAAGTTTTAAATTAATTTTTATTAAAATTATTTTAAAAAAATTTTAAAGTTATTTCTTTATTAAAAATTTCGGATTTTCTTAAAAGCACGTGTTTTTAAAATAGAATCATTAAGGAATTATTATTTTTTTAATTTCTAAAAATAAAATAAAACACGTGGTTTTAAAATTTTTGGAATGAAAATCCTTTTTTTGTTTTTCCGAACTGCACCAATTGAGACGCGCTTGCTTTTATTTGATATTATCCGCACTTTGATTCTAGAAGTGAAGTGAAAAGTGAAACAACTTTTTAACCATTTATTTCTTAACGAAAACCAAAAACTTGTTTTCTTATAATTCCCCAAATATTCCACATTTGAAAAATCAGCACTGAAGATCTTTTCGTTCAGAAGTTGTTTCCGGGTCAAATCTGCTCTGATATTTCCTTAAGTAATAGCACTGTAGCGAGAAGTCCAAATGTGTCCCTCAAACTCGGCCTTGCGCAATACCGTGCTCTAGATACTACATCTGACATAATGAAAACGTGAAATTCATCATTTAGCATAAATTAACATTATAGAGAAATAAATATTTCCCTTTAAAACAATTAGTTTGTGAAAAATAAAACGCAAGTACTAATTAATTAATTAACTAGACCCAATCTCAAATGACAACATAAACAGAATAATTATTGCTTTTCACATTTCAACCGAGAAAAAAATCCGCAAAAGCCACAGAGTTCTATAGAAACTTTTATGAATCCGTAGACAAAATTCAAACAGTGACTACAATCCCAGGTTCACAAGCCCAATCGAAAATTTTGAGCACAGAAATTGAATGGGCAGTTGAGAATCTAGAAAATGATAAATCACTTGGTATTGACCAAATACAATACTCAAATATTAAAGACGGCAAAAAATTTGCTGGTCAATTATTCGTGTTCAGTCTACAATACTAAAACATCCAAAATAATAATATTACACAAAAAGGGAGATAAGAACTTAATAAATAACTACAGGCCAATTGTTCTGAGTGGCGTCTTGTATAAGATCTTTATGAAAATAATCCAAAAACTACTAACTTCAACATTAAACGAGTATCAGTACCGTTGCCAAGCAGGATTCAAAAAGTGATATTCGACAATTTACCACATTCATGCCATCAATCGGGTCTTCGAAAAGAGTTCAGAATAGATCCAAGTCGTATACTGCGCTTTATTAGATTTTAACGAGGCATTTGACTCCCTGAGCCATGTTTCACTGTGCTCTGGAAAGGGTCATTAAAAATTGCCATTGGGAGGAAAAAAGGATTAAAATAAACGGAGAGTTTTTAAGCAATCTCAGATTCGCGGAAGACTTAATAATCTTTGCACATAATGCAAGACAGATTCATACATGAAAGGCAGATTGAACCAGATAATGGCAGAAATTACAAAGGCATAAATCTCAGCAAGAGTTAAATTATTATAAATGGTAATAAAGTCGACATATCCATAGAGAACCAAGAACTGGAATATGTAGAAGAAGCTGTGTATCTGGGTCAATTAATCTCGTTTAAAGACAAAACGAACAACGAAATTGAATGTAAATGCATAGCGGCGTGAATCACCCTCAATCAATTAAATCGAAAATTTTGTATACCGCACTAACACAAATCTTACTATATGGACGCCAAACTTTGGAAACATCACAAAAAAATAGAGCTAAGCTTTGTGCACAACAAAGATAAATGGATCAAAATACGCTCCAAATTCGTATTGGAGATCGCATTCAAAATAAGTAATTACAAAAATGATCAAAAATACAGGACGCTGCTTTTATATCCAAGAAACTCAAATGGAGCTAGGCAGGACAATACATGCGTACAAAAGACAATAGATGGTCCAAGTTATGTACTGAATGGTGGCCGATGGAAGGCAAAAGAAACAGAGGCAGACAACTCACAAGGTGGTTGATCCTTTTAGGAAATACGCGAGCAGCTTGTGGATGAGATTGACAACGGATAAAAAAGCGTGGAAGCATGACATTAACTTTTTGCCTGTCCTACAAGAAAAATTTTTGGGAGAGCCCGTATACCCAGAAATGGGTGCATGCTGTTATTATTATTATTATTATTATTAAAAGAAGAAGATCTATAGTAATAAGGACTATACGAGATCAGAAAAGTCTACCTTGGGATCAAATTGTTTCGGCCTTCAATATCTCCACACCATCTTTGGAGGTATCGGAGGTATGGAGGAGGGTGAAGGAGGGTGAGGGAAATATTCCTGGACGGGTCATATTGTTGCGTGCCGAAAGCGCGGAGTGGTTAGCGGAGCATATCGAGCACGTCTGCAGCTCTCAAAATTTTGACCTGGATTTCCTGCGGGTCAAGATGCATCACGAACAACATGATGATCTTGATTTTTTTCGGATGAATCAAACCAGTATAACAACGATTTCACAATGCAAGAACTACTGGAGGTGTTAAAGGGACTAACAGATACATCACTTGGCCCCGATAAAATTCATTATCAGACAGGTTTCTGCCAATACCATTCGACGGCGGATCAACTTGTTCGTCTTGAGAATACCATTCACGACAACTTTATCCAGGGTTATCACTTTGTGGGAGTGTTCTTCGACCAGGAGAAAGCATATGATTTTACTTGGAGGTATGACATTCGCAGGAAGCTGCATGACTGGGGCCTGGAGCTGCATGATAAGAGGATGTCTGCCTCAGCTCATTCAAATCAGCTCAGCTCACTGACTCTGGAATCCATTCCCAGGGGAATGGTGTTCCCAGGGCTTAACGCTTAGTGTCACCCTTTTTGCTATAGCGGTCAATTACATCGCAGCTTCAGCCCCTATTCGTCAATGTCTGTATGTTGATGACTTTGCAATTTTCTATGGAGCTCCATCAATAGATACAATTGAAACGAGACTCCATCAGGGCATAAACAAAGTGGTGCATTCTGTAGAAAGCGTTAGTTTTTGATTCTCCACAATTAAAACTAAAGTGGTCCACCTCTGCAGAAAACGCATGGCACATCTTGATCCGATCCATTACTTTAGAAATCACGCCTGGGATGTGCCGACTCTATTAGGTTTTTCAGACTTGCCTTTGACAAAAAATTATCGTGGCGTCCACATCGCCAATCCCTGGCAGCAAGTTGTCGGGACTACCCCCGTTGAGGTTAAGGCGTGAGCGCCTGCTCCTCAATTATATTAACTTCTCGGCTCTCTTCAGAAAATCAACATTTCTGAGGAGACTCTATCAGAGACGTGCCAGGCCCACAATACCTATGGCCGTTCGAACGCAGGAGCTTTTTGAGACACCTAATTTTGAATTTGCTCAGGTATTGTTATTATTACATGGAGGAGGAATTTGATGATCTGGGTGGGATGCAAGGATGGTAAGTTATCCTTCTGGAGTAGGTGTTGGTCAAAACAAGCAGCCTTTCTTCGTGCTACGGCTTCACATTCAAGTAGGAGATGAGTTGGAGTCTCTGCCTTCAGCTCACAGAACCTGCATGAGCCGTCATTGATGATTCCCATCTTACGGAGGAGCCCATTCAGCCGGCAATGCCCGCTGAGAAAGCCCGTTAAGATTCATTGCTCTTTTTTTGTAAGCTTAATGTAGGTTTCGAATCTCTTTCGGTTATACTGCCCGAGAAGATCTTGGCCTGCCGCAGCCCTGGGGAATCTTCCCAGAGCTTGGTTCTTTCTGCTTCTTCTGCCTTTCAGAAGGCTGTGTTGAGGTAGGCCTCGCCTATTCCACAGGACGGCTCAGGTCCTATGAAAGGGTCTGACGACCCTTTCCTTGCCAGTTCATCAGCAGTCTCATTCCCCTCAATGCCTGCATGGCCTGGCACCCATTTCAGAGAATCGACATTCTCCTTGCCTAGCCTGTTTAGCAGGTCTAGACATTCCGACACCATCTTAGAATTGATGCTCCATGCACTTAGTGCTTTGATGGCAGCTTGGCTGTCAGAGAGGATCACTTTGTCCCACTTCCTGTCATTCCTGCTCTGGTTGAACTCAGCACATCTGGTTATTGCACGAACTTCTGCCTGGAAAACACTGGGAAACTTCCCATGGGTTCAGAGTATCTGGTTCTAGGCCCACATATACCCGCTCCCGTGCCTTCGTGGGTCTTTGACCCGTCAGTGTACCATTTTATGGTATGTGGCTTGAGGGAGTACATGTCCTCCCATGCACTCCATTCCTGCTTACTGCTCAGCTCCGTAGTGAAGTTTCTATAGAAGCTGAACTTCCTACTGGCTTTATCTCAGGTTATGTCTAACAAAGAGGTTAGGGGCTTGTTGCCCGTAATAGCCCTCTAATAGACCTTTTCCCCTCCCGTTATTCTTAACAACGCTTTCTGTGCTGCGCCCTCCACTGCTAGATGCAAGAGAGAGAGGTCCAGTATGACCTCCATCGTAGCCGTTGGACATGACTTCATGGCACCAGTGATACACAGGCATGCCAGACGCTGTACTCAAGCGAGTCCTTGCTTTACTCTCCCGATTTTGGTTTTCTTTGACCAGACCACCGCTTCATAGGTGATGACTGGTCTTACCATCATGGTGTACATCCATCGCAGGATTCTTGCTGTACATCCCCAGGACTTGCCTGCGATTCGTCTGCACACCATGAGGGCTCTGGTAGCCTTGGAGGTAACTTCCTCCAAGTGTCGATTCCTCAGTAGCTTCGAATCTAGGATAATGCCTAGGTACTTAACTTTTTGCTTCCATTCCAACACCTCGCTACCAAGGTGAAGTGGTTAGAGTTGCAGGAGTTTCCTTTTCTTGGTGAATATCATCACAGTGGTCTTGGCTGGGTTGACGCGCAGCCCCACTGACAGGCACCACTTCCTCGTAGCGTTTTGCCCTCTTTGAATGAGGTCACGCACCGTGCTCTCAAACTTCCCTGTTGCCAGGATCACGATAAGCCCTTGATCCGTAAGCCCGTGCAACAGGTCATCTACTATTAGGCTCCACAGTAAACGGGACAGGACCCCTCCCTGTGGACAGCCTCGCGTTGTGCCGACCCGGATAGTTCTCTCCCCCACCCTCACTTCGGCAGTTCTGGAAGCAAGCATCTCGCCTATCCATCAGGATATCGTGACATCCAACCCCCGTTTCTCCAGGGATGCTTTGAATACCTCATGTGAGGTATTGTCAAAAGCGCCTTCTATATCAAGAAACGCGCACATGGTCGTTTTTCTTGCATCAAAACCCCGCTCTATTGCGGTCGTTAGTTCGTAAAGGGCCGTCTCTGTGGACCTGCCTGCCTTTTAGGCATGCTGGTTGGGGTGCGAAGACTTCCTTTCCAGCACCTGACTTCTGATGCAACTGTCCACCGCCTTTTTCACCGTTTTCAAGAAAAACGTAGTAAGGCTGATGGGTCGAACAGACTTCGGATGGCACTGATCTTTTTCCCCGCTTTGGGGATGAAAATAACTCCCATCCCAGGCCCATCTCCAGGGGCTAGGTATATGCCCTAGCCCCAGGCTGCCTCTACTGATCCGGAGGTGATGAGGCAAAATCTCCTTTTGCCCATGTTGTAACACGGCTGAAATGAGTCAATTGCCCATTTCAACAGCCCAGGGGTGCAGACTTCTGCAATCTTCCTGCTCCTGAGTAGGAGAACTGCCGGGGCAGTAAGTCTCCAGGAGTAGAAGAGCCCTTTGTTTCACGTCCTCCATGAAACTTCTATCCAGCCTTTTGAGTGCTTGTACCCCGGATTGAGTGTCTCAGGATAAAGCTTCGTACTGTGTGGCCACTGCAAAGACAGTGGCGATGCCTGCACAAAACACTCTGAAGCTGTTCCGTTTAGCTTTCCTAATCTCCTTGTTATACTTGGTTAATTTTGCCGAGTAACTGTCCCAATCTCTACACAGTTTTGCTTTATTGAAGAGCCTGCGAGTCTCGCTACGGAGACTCGAGAGATTGGTATTCCACCAAGGCACCTGCCTTTTGGTTTTGTTGACGATCAGTAGGCAACTGGATCGATATGCCTCCATAATTGCCTCATCAAGTTCGTCAACAGCCTGTTTCAGCGCTCGAGGATCCCTGACTTTGGAGTGCACTACCCTTGGATTGTCTTCCAAGCTGCTGACGTAATTAGTCCAGTTGGTCTTTCTCGGGTTCCTGATACCACAGGGTCCGTAGGTGATCCCTTTTAGTGCAAATTGAATGATTCTATGGTTAGACAGGGATGGCTCCGACGAAACTCTCCATCTCCTGATCCATTGCCTCGTCGACAGATTACACAGAGTGATATCTAACACTTCTCTAGTTCTTGTTTCGAAAGTAGGCGTTGTGGTGCGCGTTAGCATCACAGCCGATGATCAAAGGCAGGTAAAGCTTGCTGCAGTGCTCCACCAGCTTCCTGACCTCATTTGACGGAACCTCCTTGTCTCCGGTGTTTAGTTGTGCTTTTTATCTCCCTTACTCGCGCCAATATTTAAGTAAATCGACATAAATTATTAAGAATAACGCTATAGGGTTTGAAAGCACAAATCAACATAAAACTTAAGTCACCATTTCGTTTCGTTACGAACGATTGTAATAGAGAGCGCTGTATAAGCTGCCCCTGGTGGCTAAATAAAAATTTGTAAAAAAAGCTTACCTCAGACAGGGAGCATTAGTAAATAAGACACTTTTATATATACGCTTGTTTCGGCTACATATATCGTGCAAGGTTTTATTTGGTGTACTTTGAGTCTGTAAACAAGTTGGTAGAAAACCCGCCATTGGGATAACTGGCTGTGTGACCGCATGTCTAAACAAATTGTAAAACAAATAAATTTTCATCTTTGAAGTCAACGTCTGGAAATATTTTATTTTACCTAGCATTTCCTAATAAATTCATTATTTCACTGGAATTTCTACGTTGTGGTTTCATCGATACTATCGTGAACCTCATCTTCAGAATTACTATCGTGAGGCACCTTAGTCCTGCTCAAAATCAGCGTCGTTGGGGTAGCTGAATTTCTTGGAATTGACTAACTTTGGCCTTGAAATACCAACACTACGTTCACTATTGGTGATTGATTTGGAGTAGAGCTGAAACTTTTCAAAACCGTTCCCGGCATCAATTAATCCTAAAGGTAGGTGTTTTCATTTTGAAGACTTTGTGATTCGTGGTAGCTATACTAATATACTCCCTGTGCGAAGTTTCGTTGGTTCGTGTCTTCTGATTTGGGGTGCGATGTTGAAGGGTTTCTATAATTAAATAAAACAGTCAAACTAGTTAAGTATACAACGAATATTAACCTATTAGGGTTTTATTTACCTGTTGCTCGAAATTTGATGATCTTCAAAGAAAACCGTCGTTGTTCTCCACGCGGTGATATTCTGTTCAGTACCTGTTGAAACAGGATAGTCTAGTTCCCAAATTTGCAAGAAACTTAACATAACCCCTTTACATTGTCAATCATTTTTGGATTTCAATTAAGTTAATTATAGGTATTAAATTACTTGCCTTCGAATTAATGAATCTGCAAACAAACGATCCGCGGCATTCAAATAAATTGAGGGCTCCAAGATCATTTCCACATCTGACATCTAAAGTATTTGCTAAGCCTTCAATTCATTTAATATATTTTGTAGTTTGAGATTGCGACCACCTAGGCAACCTACATTACTTAAGAGTTATAAAGTTGCCGATAGCTTGCAAATAAAACGCAAGTTATAAAAATTCTGCTAAGGTGTTGAAGTACTACATAGCAGTTTTTTGGTAGCAGAGCTATAAGCTCATTACGAGCCTTTACTTTAAACAAAAGATACACTCATAAAATCAAAGTTGGACGAGCACAAATTAAATTTTATAATCTTGAATTGAGACTATAAGCGTAGCAATAGACCCAATTCAATAATTTGAATAGGCCTAAAAATTTTGGCGGTGTGAATTTAATCATATAGAATAACAAATACAAACTTTGGATACAGCCTTTAGTGTCAGGATTTCTTTTCTAAGAGCATTAATTACATAAAATCTGTTGTTGTTTGCAAATTTTCTGCCTTATGCTCTATGTTTTAGAAAATCCATCATATTTCATCATTGGATTGGGTGATTTTCTCTATTCTGAAAATAATGAACAATAACACCATTAGACAATAAAGGGATTGTTCATCTTAATTTTGTACTTACCAAAATTCGGCTATTTTCACCAAAATGCCACGAACGCCGATACCACCACAACAACCACAACAACGTCAAGCTGGATCTAACGTGCCATCACCAGTACCACGAAGATCGCCAAATTTTCATCCTGATGGCTCCTTCAACCTACAGAACGCTCAGGTATTTAATCTACGTCCAGGCGGTCGTTTGTCCTTAGTACAGAATCCGCAATATCCACACGTCTCGACTCCTCCACCAGCATATCTGGTCCAGTATTTACCTGGACCTTCATTAGACCTAAACCATCCCCTAGGTTCGAGTGCTCCAAGTCACCCTTCAGGGTTACACTTGCCTAACGAGGAGCCGGGAAGGAATCGTGGTCACCTTCACATTTCTACACCACCGCCACGTGCTAGCTATAGACAGGTGACCCAAACTCTGACTGACCTGATGTCGATACACAATCGGCTGTTGCTGGATACGCACCAACGTGTCGCAAGCCTACAAAATAACACCCCGAATTTTCAGCCTGATATTCACCGATTGTGTGCCGGCATTCAGCAAACAGATGGAGATGATCCCGAACTATTTTTAAAGTTCATTAAACTGGTTGACAAAATTGTGAATCTAAACCTGATTCCCGTCGACAAGTTGTTAAAGGGACTTACCATCTATACGGATGGTAACCTCCAATCCTGGCTTGCTAGAACACAGGTTCAAATTGGGAGTCGATCAAGTCCGATCTCATCAAGGCATTTTTAAGCCTTATGCAAATTAGCAGGCTACAACTGACTAAAATTTTTCGTTTCCAAAATCACAATGAAACCCTGAAATGTTTTATCAGTGATTTGGAAACAAACGCTCGCGCGTTAAATATAAACGATGAAACAAGATTAGTAACGCATGTTTGTGATTGCGCGTCTCCTAAATACTTGCAATTTCTAGCAAATATTTGGCCCACTCCTACATCCTTTAATCAGCTATACGATATTGTCAAGCGTGTGGACGAGGCTGCCTCAAGATTGGATGACGCTTTACAAAGACAGAGCACGAGTGAAACTCCAAAAAACTTGTAAAGGGGGCAATGTTTCAACAACTAACTACTAATTTTGGGAAAAAAATTTTGGGTTCGTTGTCCCCAAAACAAGAGTTCAAATATGATAAAACTCTACCATTCATCAATATTGCTATCAACGACACTGATACTCCAGCTTTGATCGACACAGGTTCAAGTCATAATTACGTTACGACGGAATTCTTCCAGCAATTAAAGACAAAAAAATATAAGGTTAACAAGATCTATAAAAGGGTTACCATAGCAGATAATTCGAACATTGATATTGATAAATCGGTGGACCTGGTAATCAAAATTCAAGGGTTTACTTGGAAAATAAAATTCCTAATAATAAAAAAGTTACCGTGCAATATTATATTGGGTAACTACATGCTACACCATCTTCATGCCCAATTGGATTACCAAGACAAAAATTTAAAAATACAGAACAAAATCAATGTACCGATAATATTTGAATCTTTAAACACCCAACTGAATCTAATTTTGGAGAATTCCGTCAAACTTCGTGCCGACCAAATGGATCGCCTGGAAAATGAAAAAATCTGTATAAAAGCGTCATAACAGACAAGATCGGGTGTGCGACTAAATATACAATGAACATCTTGTTGAAAGATCGTACACCCATATACAGGCCGTATTACAGGTTACCTCCACCAAAAGCTCGTATTTTGCAAACCATGGTGGATGACCTTTTGAAGTAAGGCGTCATTGAAAAGTGTACATCTAGCTGGTCTTCAAGCACTTTCTTGGTGAACAAACCAAATGGAGGCTATCGGATGGTACACGACTATCGTGAGGTCATCCAGTTTCTCCTTCGAACGTCCTGGAGTGTTTTAACTGTTTGGGGGCCTCCAAAATCTTCTGCTCTATAGATCTCACAAGTTTATATCATCAAGTTCCTTTAGATACCAGGTCTCGGAACGTCACCAGCTTTGTTACACCAACTGGTCAATATCGATACCGTTGTGCACCGTTTGGCCTGATGACATCAAGTCAGGCATTGAATAGAGTCATCCTTGACATCTTTGGAGACTTAAAATACAAATATTGTATACCGTATGAGGACGATCTACTGATATACTCAGCAAATGTCGAGGAACACTTCATGCACCTGGAGGAAATTTTTAACCGTTTAAGTCAAAACGGACTCACAGCAAAACCTGAAAAATGCAAGTTTTTCATTTCAAGACTGAAGTACCTCGGCCACGTTATCTCGGCTGAAGGCGTTGCTGTTGATCAAAGTAAGATCCAGGCGATTAACAACATGGTACTTCCGCAAAATATTAAAAAGTTAAGAAGTTTCCTCGGTATGACTGGGTACTATATGAAGTTCGTGGAAAATTATGCTGAAATCTGCCAACCGTTAAATGAGCTCAGAAAAAAGAAGGCCAAGTTTCAGTTCGAACAGAAGCATATGGAGGATTTTAAAAGGATTAAACAAAAGCTCACGTTAAGTCCAATTTTACGTTTTCCTGACTTTAACAAACGTTTTTCCCTTACCGGGTACCCTTCCGGTAATAGAACTACCTTGGTGTTGCTCAGTGCCGACGCATACCTCCCCATGGGTTTCACCTGCGAGCTAGAGGGATGGTCCTCGGCTCGGCCTTTCTTAATACTCTGCCTGAAGGGGGATCTCACATGCGAGGAACCTCGCTTCTGTGCTCTGGGCGGGGCTGAGAATTTGGGAGCCTCTCATGGGCCCTGTCCCGTTTGAGGAATCTCGGAGATACCACTTGCATTTGGCTCCACTCAGTCCCTTTCGGTGTTGGTCATCGATTTCCCCAGGCTATCTGCTCGGGGATTGAAAAGGTCTCTTTTCCTCGTTACCTCTAGCTTGGTTGTGGTCAGTGCCCACCTGCCTTCCTGGTGTCTTTTCTCCCACCAAGGTGGGAGTTTTTGGCTAAGAAGTTGTGCTTCTACCTGTCGATGAGATACTGGAGCTGGAGTGCCCACCTCCTCTTGCTCCCTGTTCCCCACAGCTTCTCGGCTTCTAAGGACGGATGCCCGGTCGTACAACCCTGACTTCATTAACAGGATGGAGCTCATGCTCCATCTGTTCGACGAGGTCTGTAGCGGTATTTTCCCGCATAAGTTTTTTAAAATCAAATTTAAATTTTTTGTTTGGATCCATATTGGTTCCCACGATTAGCAGGAGAAATAAGGTCCACCCCGGCAGAGCCCCGCATGCCGAGATAAGGGGTTCATACTATGGGGTGCCCCCTGGTTCCCCAAAGGAATCGTTTACAGCACACATATTTTACAACCCTATACCATTCAGCCCTCGGAACGATATCTCCAGCCTTGGCTTCGGTTGGCCTCGTGCGTCTTATTCTGATTGTTCATTTGTAACCTTTCAAGTAAGGGATATCCCTACCAGTAGATAGTGTTATACTATCTACCGCTGGCATAGCCCCTATAATCATCAAAATTCACAAGCCTGGCCGGTACGACAAACCGCTCACGAGAGAGTCAGGAAGTTGCCTATACTTTTCATGAAGTACCTCTTTGGCTGATGGCTAAGGTAGACCTGGATCTAGCCGGAGACATGGCTGATATCCGTAAAGAAGAGACCAGTGTCTTCTAACGGATCTGCTTCCAAGAACTGATTAGCGAATACAATGACTCTCTGTGCGTGTAAACGGATAGATATTAAACATAAAATATTAATTTCATATTTCAAGCATATAATAATTTCAGAAAATAATCATAAATACAGATAAACACAAATCACCAAATCAATCAATTAGCATTTACAAATTTTAACAAATAGAAATATAAAACAATGAAAATAAATTAACAATAAGAAAGTAGGGGAGGGGTGATAACAATAAATATACTCTAATTCGCAAACATAACAATGAAATTAAACAGTGGGAAGATAAACAGAGATTATAAAATAGTTGGAACAAGCAAAATAAAATTTGTGGATATTTTTAACAACAATGTTCAAACAAGTGTTTTATTCGTCTAAAATGAAGCTTCTTGTTTTCAAAGATTCATTCACATAATAATATATGCGATTAATTTTTTCGATCGAAAAATCGTTTAATAAATCTATCAGGGCTTGTTCGATATTGGCATGTTGTTGCATGTACCTACTAATATATTGTCTTCGAATTGATTCGTATATGGTGCAGACCGACAAGAAATGTGTCAATGTTTCCGGCTCATGCCTGTTACATATATCACATATTAGCATTTGGTTCCATTTAAAGGTTATACCACTTATATTGAGCTTGACCGTTAATGATCCCATTACTCTTATTTGGCTAATGAGTTTAATTTTGTTGAAGTTAATAGGTAACTTCAAATAAGTCTGGGTACCTATTTCGTTTATTATGTGCTGATATATGGGGCTGTAACCAGAGTTCAAAATCCTTTCCTTATCACTTATTTCCATATGGTGCTTATATTGGACAATGATTTGTTCGAAGGTTTCTTTAATTATTTTTGGGTCTTGGGTTTCCCAGATGGTACAAAAACCGAATTTTGTCAATAGTTCCCAGAGCTGACTGACCCAATTATATTTTGGTTGGGTGCTTCCGTTATTATCTAGGTGAAATAACCTATTGTAGCACATTTTGGGTAAGCGGTTATTATTCATTTTCAGAAGGCTTATAAGCCAGTTTAGGGTGTTTTTGATTGCAGTTGTCGCAATATGGTCTCTGCTTGTTTCTGACCATATGAGGTAATTGGGGGTATTGAGTTGCCAATTAAATACCGTTTTGAAGAAGTTACCTTGAACTTTTTCTAGCTCATTCAGATACCTTAAACTCCAGATTTCAGACCCATACATCAACACCGTGGAAACAGCACTGTCAAATAATTTCACTCGACCTTTTCTACTTTGCATTTTTGTTGCACCATTGTTGTTTTTATATTATGCACAGCCATGTTAGCTTTCTTGATTGCATTGTCAACCTGCTTAGAAAAAACACCTGATGAGGAGAAGACGACACCAAGATAATTGTATTCGCTTACTACTTGAACTTTTTCGTTCCCTATTTTGAATTCAGGCACACGTCCTAGCTTTCTTCCCTTCCTAAATACTATAATGTTCGTTTTTTCGACGTTCACACTCATGGCATTGTCTTTACAATACGAGGTCAGTGCGTTAAGACCTTTTTGTGTAGTTCCTGGAGTATCGTTTAGTATGATAAGATCGTCAGCATACATTATTGATGTGATCTCATTGCGACCATCAATATTCACACCTCTGCCAACACTTTATGATAGGTGTTTATCCAAATCGCTTACGAAGAGTGTAAACAGTAACGGCGACAATGAATCACCTTGTATAACTCCTCTATTTATTTTTATGTTAGAACTCTTATGTCCGTTAACATTGAAGTAAAAGGAGGCATTATTGTAGAAATATCTTACAATATTTATTAATTTAGTACTGATGCCTATTTTTGAAAGTTTATACCATAAGTGTGAATGGGGAACTGTATCGAATGCTTTACGAAAATCTACAAAGACGGCAAATAGTTTACGGTTATTTAACCTCAAATTTATGATTATAAGGCTATTTAATACAAATATAGCATCCCGACATCCCCTTCCTCTCCTAAATCCAAACTGCGACTCTTCCATAACATTATGGCTTTCGACCCAATTTAAGATACGTTCACTTATTATTGTGGTAAATATTTTTGCAACGTTATTTAATAAAGATATACCCCTGTAGTTATTTGGGTCATCTTGTTTGCTTTTTTTGAAAAGTAGGCAGAGTTGCGATTTAGACCATAGATCAAGCGCCCATTCTTCGCTTAAAATCTTGTTAAACATTTTTAGCATTGTTTGGTGCCATTTTAGAGGTAAGATCATTTTTTAAAGAATTCGATAGAAATTTGATCTGGTCCTGCAGCCTTACCCGTTTTACATTTAGTTAAAAAATGTTTAAGTTCTGACATTGTTATGCTACCGTTCAAGTAAGGGTCGTCAGTGAATCTAAAATCATGTATCAAATGGGGATCTTTATTGCAACGGTAAAAATCAGCAAAGTGGTCTTCCCAAACATCTAAGGGAATTGCATTTATCTGGCGTTTTCGTTTATTATTAAAGTTTCTTATAGACTTCCAAAATTCGCTACTGTCTCGAATATTAGCCAGTTTACTTTGCAGTTCCATTAGAACTCTTTTTTTTCTTGTTTAATTTTACAGTTATATTGTGATTTTAAATTTATGTAATTTAAACGTAGATGGTCTTTATAATCTGCCTTTTTTAATTCTTTGAATGCGTCTATAACTTTGAATTTTAGATCCAGGCAATCCTTGCTAAACCAAGAATTTCGCCGAGTTACGGGCTGACTCTCATTTCTTATTAAAATCATATCAATGTCCTTAGCAACTATTTCAATTGTCTAAATTAATCGTTCATTAATTGTAGAAGCATCGGTTTCCGAGTTAGTGTCCACTAAATTTTCATTCATACTTGTGATGTATTGATTTTTATAAGTCTCATTCCATCTAATCATTTGACTAGTTTCTTTTCTTTTCTTACGATAGATGTTTTTTGTGCGATAGTTCTCAATTGTAATTAAACATGGGAGGTGGTCGGATGTCAGTATTGAATTCAAGACTTGAAACTCGATTACATCGCCAATTGCATTACCGTTGGCCCAAGCTAAGTCAATAATACTTTTCCCTCTGACCCCGTGAAAGGTAAATTGTGCAGGTGTGTCACTAGAACTGCGGCCATTCAATACTGATAATCCCCAACCCTCCAAGAAGTATGTAAGTTTTGAGCCGCGGGGATCGTTAAACTCATCTACAGTTTTTCTTTCTGCGTTAATCCGTAACTCATCGAAAATTTGGTTATCGTATTTGCTTGAGTGATCGTTTAGTTTGCCTATCCTACAGTTGAAATATCCTATTACAAAAATTTTTACTGAAGGATATTTTGAATAGATGTCTATCATTAAGTCATTTAGAAGATTCAAATATTCGGTCATTTGATATGTAGGTCGAAAGTATACAAATATTAAGATCACATTATGCTTATTGTTTTTAAAGCAGATTGTTATCCACCAATTAGAAGTGTCCACTAGTTCACAACACAAATAATTCCTTACCCAAATCATAATACCCCCACTCCCTCTTCCTAGTGATTTTTCTTTGGTAGCTTTAGCGATGAAACATTTGTAGTTTGTAAAGATTGTTGAGAATTCGGTCACATCACGCCATATCCACGTTTCATTGAAACATAGTATGTCGTAGTTAAGGAGTTCATTTTGCTGTGTCAGATCGAGATTAACTACTGTTGTAGAACCATGACAATTCCAGAAAAAGATATTTATTTTATTTACTGTATCTTGGTTTAAATTAACTTCAGGTTTTGTTATTTTGTCCTGGAGTCTTTTGAAGTAAAATATGATAAGTTAGCAGAATTTGTTTTCTTCGTTTGTTGTATGATACTATACACCTTATCATTTGACTCTTCCTCAGAGGATTGTGCAAATAGCCGCTTTCTATTATTTGTTTCACTCTGCTTTTTGTGTCTCTGTTCACTATATCGAATGCGTAGCTCTTTTGGTAAATCCTCATTGATATAAATAGATGTACCTTTTAGTTTTGTTCTTTTGTTCTTTTATTCATTATTTGCGTTTTAATTTTAGTATTATTAAAACAGATTTTCAGAGGTTTATCGTTGTTAGCTTTTCCCAATCTATAAACTTGGTCAATGTCGCCTGTTGTAATTTCGATTTGGAGTTTCTCGTTTAGGGTTTCTATTACGGTATTCTCCAGATTATTTTCTCCATTTTCACTTTCGGGTATACCATGTATAATTAGGTTTTGTTTGTTCATCGTTTTCTTTACTTGAAGTATTTCTTCTGCTTGCTGTTGCATTGTTTTTTCGACAGCCTTATATTTCTCTTCCATGTTTGTGTATATATTTTTTAAATGAGCTATTTCATTTTTTAATTCCTTCTTGATGATTTCTTCTTGCTCATCCATCCTCCTAAGAAGGGCGGAGTAAATATCGTCTAGTTTCTGATCCATTGTCGCACAACTGAAATATATTTATAAAATTTTCTTAATTATTTATATTACTACTAGTATTTTAAACTATTTGTTATTTTTTCTATTTTATTTCATGAGTTTATTATTCCAGGTAAGTTAATATTTTTGTTCAGTGGAGTTGTGTTTCTAATAAAGTTTACAGTTTTGTTTATTTTAATTTTTTTTTTATTTTGTTATTTTTTCTTTCTTTTAAATTATTAACACACTATTTTTAAACTTCAAATATTTACTTTAATAACATAAATTAATAAATCTAAAAAATTTCAATTAACTGCGGCAGGAATCGAACTAGAGATTAATTGATGGACAAAATTCCAGTCAAACACTCTACTCATTACGCCACAAGCGCTTATGTTTATGTATCGATTAAAATCCCAATAAAAGTGTTATGAATAATTTTTGTTTTAGTCTTATGGTTTTTTTTATTTGGTTGTGCTAATTATATTTCTAAAAAAACCAAAATTACACTGTGTTGGAAATCACAGAAGAAGATTATCTTGTTTTATTCTAAAAAACGAAAAGCAGATAAATTACTTTCACTACTTTTAAAATACTAGCACACTCTTTTTCTTTCAGCATTTACACAACGATTTGGTTATGTTGAAAAAAAAATTCACGTTTACTATTATTATTTTTAACAATTTTATCACTTTAAATTCGCGAGAAACTATATATTAAATAAAATACTAGTTTAAAACGATAGACTTTACCCATAAAATTTGTGTTAATCGTAATTTTTAATATAATAAATTCTTAAAAAATCACGAGCTCATAAATAAGCGTCTACCACTTTTGACATTCAATGACCAATCCATTGGCAATATCCCACACACTTGGTCGCTCTCTCAGCAGGCATCCCTGTACTCTGCTGAATTATATGCAATTTTGGAAGCCCTGCGATATTGTGAAGAGTTTTTGTATTTTCACAATACATTCCTCATTTGTTTTGACTCGTTGGCGCGCTGCAAGCACTTATGTGCACTGTTTCAAGGGCGATACTTCATGTGCTCCACCACATATCCATTGTCTTAGTATAGACGCCTGGGCACGTTGGTATCCATGAGAATGAGGAGGCTAATGAAACTGCACGGGTTGATTTAGACCACCTGGATCAAATTCCATTACACCCAGAAGACGTGAAAGAGAGCATACGCTTCAGAATTAACGAAAATGTCAGTGTGACTGGAACACCCTCACGGAAAAAAGGCCAGGCCAAGCATCAGTAAGACACCGGCACCTGTAAATCAGAGCCGCACAGAGAGTGTGGCCTTTACTTGCTTGCGAATTTGGCACACTCAAATCTCGCATTCATATCTTCTCTGCGGTGAGTATCACCCAAGGTGCACAGTTTGCAGAACAGTGCAAACCGTGAGCATATTGTTGAGGAACGTGTCCTTGAAGTCCTTGAACCATTACGACAAAGACTACGGCTTCAAAATAATGTAGCGGGAGCATTATCGTATAATGCAAGCTACGTGAAGAGGATGATTGAACCGTTCACAAAAGGTTCCGGATTTATAAAAAAAAATTTACAGACATATCTGGTTGTTGGAATGATTTGGACAAGTGAATTTATTAAATAAATAAATAAAAAAGAGATAGCAGGAAAATTGAAAAAGAAAAACAAAAAAAAAGAATAAAAGTTAGTAATAGGTTACTAAAATTAATTAATGAACCCACCACATTAAGAACAAATATTAAAAACTGATACCTAATTACAAACTTAATAAACTAATGATAAAAAAGAAAGATAATGACCAAAAAATCACGTTCAACCCTTTATCAGACGGTACCGTGTGAAAAGCCATTCCTATAGCGATAATTACATGGAATATGAGCTATTTAATGAAAAACGTAAACAACAGGAAGATATGCAATGTTTTGTTATGGACGGTATGAAAAAAAAACAATGAGTTTTGAATTCCATACGAGTCACATCAGTAATAAAAATAGATTATTACGATTAGAAAAGATCAAAAACTTTATTTTGTATTAAACATCGTTGTATATGTTTGTGGAATCTGAACAAGGTTCAATTAAGATAAAAAGAAGAGTGCTTTTACGAAAAGGAGCTGAGCAATAGTATGGAAGCCAGTAAGAGTGACCTTCTTGCCAAAACCGAGGAGGCTTAACCATTCCACGGAAAAGGACTTAAGACCAATTAGTCTATTAAGACCAATTTCATGTGGCTCAGGAGGCATTGTCGAGAAATCCGCTTCATGCCAACCAAACACGCGTACAGATGGGAAAATTCAGTGAATCAGCCTTCCACAACTTAATTTACAGGATTGAGGAAGGATTCGCAAGGAAACAAACCACCTTGTGCGTTTTTCTTGCCATAGAGGAGCATTTGACAATGCCTCTTACAATTCCATGGTTGATTCTGCAAGTCGGCATGGAGTAAAAGACAACTTTTGCAGGTGGATAATATCTATGCTGATAGGAAGAAGAATACAAATTTCCCTTCTTGGAGAGTCTGTCACTGTGAGAGCCACAAAGGGATGTATCCAGGGTGGTGTCTTATTACCACTCCTGTGGAGCCTGGCAGTGAAAAGCTTACTGACGAACCTCAACCAAAATGGATACTACAGACAGGGATACGTGAACGACATTGTAATTGCAATCCAGGGACCCTGTGAAGGCACAATCTCGGAGCTTATGTGAAACGTTTTAAGACTCGCACAGGAATGGTTTATCAATCTGGGATTGAAAATAAACCCTGGCAAGACTGCAATTATTCGATTCACACGAAAAAGGAAGGTGGGTAACATAAAACAACCCATCCTCTTCGGTGAAAGACTACAGATAACAAGGGAAGACAAGTCCTTAGGAGTAATGTTGGACTCAAAACTAACATGGAACCCTCATCTGGGATACATAACAAATAAGAACAAATCTTCTCTCATGCTTTGCAAAAGAGTTTGTGGAACAGTCTGGGGCCTAAAACCGAAAATGATCCATTGGCTTTACACAACAGTAGTTAGGCCCATTAGAACCTATGCTGCTCTAGTATGGTGGCCAAAAGTTAACCAGATTACAGCATGCGAAAAGCTGTCCAGGATCCAAAGACTGGCGTGTTTGTGCATCACTAGATCCACGAGCAGTACCCTTGCAGCTGCCAGAAGTCATACTGGGACTGCTTCCACTAAGCATTGTAATAATAGCTAAAGCGAAATCCAGAGCCTATAGACTGTCTTGCAATAATAACTGGATTAATAAAAATCAGATTGGACATGCAAGTATCGTAGGAACATCAATTATCTCAGACCCCGTCTTTGAAATGGGCACAGATATGCTTCCCAAGATATACTCCTTCTCAAAACCTTCCACTGTAGCATGTGATCGGGCCATGTGGTCGGAAGGAGAACCACCCTACCTCAAGGTAGGAATTGTCTGGTATACAGACGGATCCAAAACTGAAGAAGGGACCGGTGTGGAAATCTACGGTGAGAGTCCTAATGTAAACATAAGCCTCATTTTGGGGAAATATGCCACGGTCATCCAAGCAGAAGTCTACGCCATACTGGCTTGCGTCCGTGAGAACCTACGTAGAGGCTTCATAAACCAGAACGTATGCATTCTTTCGGCCAGTCAAGTTGCTTTAAAAGCCTTGTCTGGAACTGAGGTCACCTCAAGGGTATGCAAGAATTGGCTGGAGGAACTTCTGAAACTGGCAAAACGGAACAATGTTATATTGATCTGGGTGCCGGGTCACAGTGGTATCGAAGGAAACGACAAAGCAGATACCTAAGCAAATTAGGTAGTCAGAATGCTCTTCATAGGCCCAGAGAATATTGAGGAATTCCAAGGACTGCATGTAAACAGATGATCAACGAGTGGTCGAATGCTAAACACCATGATCACTGGGAAAGGTACCGCGGCAAGAGCACGGGAAGGTACTGCTTCAGAGTGCAACAAAGAGATCTCTCGATGCACTGAGGCTGAACAAGATGCAACTGCGGAGGTTTACCGGATTCACTGTCGGGCATTATCCCTTGCGGAAGCATCTGCACACAATGGGACTCCATAACGGGTCCATTATGTGCAGATTGTGTGGCGAGGAGGAAGAAACATCCAGCCACATAATCTTTGCCTGCAAACCTTTAAGTTACAGCAGATACAGGATAGTCGGTGCATCTCACCTCGAATATATGAACCTTCGGGAGGACCTGATAAGCAAGCTCCAGGCTATTGCCAACATATGGGAGAAGCGAGTTTCGTCAGACTGAGGTAGAAGAGGGAGAACAATGGGCCATAAGGTCAAAGTGCAATAGTTTTTACCCCGTTATCAATCAAGATAAAAATAAAACGGTTTGGATCTCCACAATACATTCACGATACGAGCTTGTCAAATGAATCGACTAGGTAGGAATAAAATTACAAAATATAAACTATATTTAAAATAAAATAACAATATTGCATTGAAGGTATAAAAGGCCTTCACTGCAACATATAAAAATACTTAAAAACTCGATAAAAATAAAAAAAATTTTAAAACATAAAAACTACATAGCAGTAAAACGTATTAAAAACAAAAAAATATTTAACAACGTCTAAAAGGGTGGGTTTAAAGAGCCCACACCATTACAATAAAAACAATAAAACTTAAAACTATGTGTAATAAAATGTGATATTGTGGGTGTAAAGGGCCCACAATATCACAGATAAAATCAATATATAATATAAAACATAAAATATTAAAAAAATAAATAAATAAAATTATACGACGCTGTACTTAAAACACTGATGAGTTGTGTGTTCAAATTGCTCCTGTTTACGTCAATCTCAAATATATTCAATATTATTTACACATAAACTATGTAAAAAGTGCGGCAATTGTTGGGCACAGATTCAACATGTATTAGTAACCTATACATACCGTCGTTACGAGGGAAGTTTATAGGTGAAGCTATATATGTTCACCTGGTGGACCTAAAATAAAATGGCTGAAGATTAATATACATCTCGAGTCTAAAATTCAATCACTTTATAATAGAAATTCGATTCTTCCACTTCATTCAAATTTTAGTTCTGTTAGTTTTTTTTTTGTATAATTCCGCCATAAGGATTTAATTGTGCGACTTTGATTTTTCGAAAATTACATTGTTGTTAGTATTTTACCTATATATTCCTACTATCCGTTTCGCTGGAATTAATTATATGTTTTGCCGATTCTTTGTTCTACTAGGAAATAATTCTCACCAATTGGAGTTCCATCCAAGGCCAAATCGAAACAAATTATCTTCAGGGGAGCTGAATTTCGGGGCAAGAGTTAAATGTAAAACCTCGAGTGTCATCACTAACCTTCCTATATCTGTGGTTGATTAATCTGGGACCAAAGTCGTCTTTCGAAATGGTTGAAATCGCTGTTTAAATCCAACAGGTAAGTGTTGTTGTTTTTCTTTTCGGTGGAGGTGTTTAGGTCATAACGCAATACAAACCCAAATATACGTTTATTATTTAATTATTTGTGTATACTTAAGCGTCAACATAACACTGTTTGTCCAAATTCCTTTCGGTTACGTATGACAAACTGTAGAAGACTTTAGCGTATACTCCGACAAATTTCATTGTCATTGAATTTTTAATTAAATTAAATACAGATATGAAATAGTTAACTCGTCACACAGAAATCGAACCTCGGGCCACTGGATATCTAGTCCAGTATGCTTCCGCTACACCAAAGACGACTGTGACGTAATAGCCAACTTTTCATATTTTTCTTATTTTATATTTATTAAGACAGTATTACTTCTGTTGAAGTTATTTATTAATTTAATATTTGTTTATTTGTGTATACTTTATCGTCAACATAACGATGTTTGTCCAAATTCCGTTTGGTTACGTATGAAAAACTGTAGAAGACTTTAGCGTATACTCCAACAAATTTCATTGTCATTGAATTTTTAATTAAATTAAATACTTATATGAAAAAGTTAACTCGTCACCCAGGAATCGAACCTCGGGCCTCTGAATATCTAGTCCAGTATGCTTCCGCTACACCAAACACGACTGTGACGGTAATAGCCAACTTTTTCATATTATTCTTATTTTTATTTATTTAGACAGTATTACTTCCGTTGAAGTTATTTAAAAATTTAGTATTTGTTTTTTTGTGTGTACTTATGCCTCAACATAACGATGTTTGTCCAAATTCCTTTCGGTTACGTATGAGAAACTGTAGAAGACTTTAGCGTATACTCCGACAAATTTCATTGTCGTTGATTTTTTAATTAAATTAAATACTGATATGATAAAAATTATTCGATAACCAGGAATCGAACCTCAGGCCTCTGGATAACTAGTCCAGTTTGCTTCCGCTACACCAAAGACGATTGTGACGTAATAGCCAACTTTTTCATATTATTCTTATTTTTTATTTATTAAGATAGTATTACTTCTGTTGAAGTTAATCAAAAATTTTATATTTGTTTATTTGTGTATACTTAAGCGTCAACATAACGATGTTTGTCCAAATTCCTTTCGGTTACGTATGAGAAACTGTAGAAGACATTAGCGTATACTCCGACAAATTTCATTGTCATTGAATTTTTAATTAAATTAAATACTGATATGAAAAAATTAACTCGTCAACCAGAAATCGAACCTCGGGTCTCTGGATATCTAGTCCAGTATGCTTCCGCTACACCAGAGACGACTGTGACGAAATAGCCAACTTATTCATATTATTCTTACTTTTTAATTATTTAGACAGTATTACTTCTGTTGAAGTTATTTATTTAATTAATATTTGTTTATTTGTTTATACTTAAACGTCAACATAACGACGTTTGTCCAAATTCCTTTCGGTTACCTATGACAAACTGTAGAAGACTTTAGCGTATACTCCGACAAATTTCATTGTTATTGAATTTTTAATTAAATTAAATACTGATATGAAAAAATTAACTCGTAAACAAGAATCGAATCGCGGGCCTCTGGATATCTATTCCAGTATGCTTTCGCTACACCAAAGACGACTGTGACGTAATAGCCAACTTTTTCATATTATTCTTATTTTAATTTATTTAGACAGTATTACTTCAGTTGAAGTTATTTAAAAATTTAATATTTGTTTATTTGTGTATACTTAAGCGTCAACACAACGATTTTTGTCAAAATTCCTATCGGCTACGTATGAGAAACTGTAGAAGACTGTAGCGTATACTCCGACAAATTTCATTGTCATTGAATTTTTAAATAAATTAAATACTGATATGAAAAAAATAATTCGATAACCAGGAATTGAACCTCAGGCCTCTGGATAACTAGTCCCGTATGCTTCTGCTACACCAAAGACGATTGTGACGTAATAGCCAACTTTTTCATATTATTTTTATTTATTTAGAGAGTATTACTTCTGTTGAAGTTATTTATTTAATATTTGTTTATTTGTGTAAACTTAAGCGTCAACATAACGATGTTTGTCCAAATACCTTTCGGTTACGTATGACAAACTGTAGAAGACTTTAGCGTATACTCCGACAAATTTCATTGTCATTGGATTTTTAATTAAATTAAATACTGATATGAAAAAGATAACTCATCACCCAGGAATAAAACCTCGGGCCTCTGAATATCTAGTCCAGTATGTTACCGCTATACAAAAGACGACTGTGACGGTAATAGCCAACTTTTTCATATTATTCTTATTTTTATTTATTTAGACAGTATTACTTCCGTTGAAGTTATTTAAAAATTTAGTATTTGTTTTTTTGTGTGTACTTATGCCTCAACATAACGATGTTTGTCCAAATTCCTTTCGGTTACGTATGAGAAACTGTAGAAGACTTTAGCGTATACTCCGACAAATTTCATTGTCGTTGATTTTTTAATTAAATTAAATACTGATATGATAAAAATTATTCGATAACCAGGAATCGAACCTCAGGCCTCTGGATAACTAGTCCAGTTTGCTTCCGCTACACCAAAGACGATTGTGACGTAATAGCCAACTTTTTCATATTATTCTTATTTTTTATTTATTAAGATAGTATTACTTCTGTTGAAGTTAATCAAAAATTTTATATTTGTTTATTTGTGTATACTTAAGCGTCAACATAACGATGTTTGTCCAAATTCCTTTCGGTTACGTATGAGAAACTGTAGAAGACATTAGCGTATACTCCGACAAATTTCATTGTCATTGAATTTTTAATTAAATTAAATACTGATATGAAAAAATTAACTCGTCAACCAGAAATCGAACCTCGGGTCTCTGGATATCTAGTCCAGTATGCTTCCGCTACACCAGAGACGACTGTGACGAAATAGCCAACTTATTCATATTATTCTTACTTTTTAATTATTTAGACAGTATTACTTCTGTTGAAGTTATTTATTTAATTAATATTTGTTTATTTGTTTATACTTAAACGTCAACATAACGACGTTTGTCCAAATTCCTTTCGGTTACCTATGACAAACTGTAGAAGACTTTAGCGTATACTCCGACAAATTTCATTGTTATTGAATTTTTAATTAAATTAAATACTGATATGAAAAAATTAACTCGTAAACAAGAATCGAATCGCGGGCCTCTGGATATCTATTCCAGTATGCTTTCGCTACACCAAAGACGACTGTGACGTAATAGCCAACTTTTTTATATTATTCTTATTTTAATTTATTTAGACAGTATTACTTCAGTTGAAGTTATTTAAAAATTTAATATTTGTTTATTTGTGTATACTTAAGCGTCAACACAACGATTTTTGTCAAAATTCCTATCGGCTACGTATGAGAAACTGTAGAAGACTGTAGCGTATACTCCGACAAATTTCATTGTCATTGAATTTTTAAATAAATTAAATACTGATATGAAAAAAATAATTCGATAACCAGGAATTGAACCTCAGGCCTCTGGATAACTAGTCCCGTATGCTTCTGCTACACCAAAGACGATTGTGACGTAATAGCCAACTTTTTCATATTATTTTTATTTATTTAGAGAGTATTACTTCTGTTGAAGTTATTTATTTAATATTTGTTTATTTGTGTAAACTTAAGCGTCAACATAACGATGTTTGTCCAAATACCTTTCGGTTACGTATGACAAACTGTAGAAGACTTTAGCGTATACTCCGACAAATTTCATTGTCATTGGATTTTTAATTAAATTCAATACTGATATGAAAAAGATAACTCATCATCCAGGAATAAAACCTCGGGCTTCTGAATATCTAGTCCAGTATGTTACCGCTATACAAAAGACGACTGTGACGGTAATAGCCAACTTTTTCATATTATTATTATTTTTATTTATGTAGACAGTATTACTTCTGTTGAAGTTATTTAAAAATTTAATATTTGTTTTTTTGTGTATACTTAAGCGTCAACATAACGATGTTTGTCCAAATTCCTTTCGGTTACGTATGAGAAACTGTAGAAGACTTTAGCGTATACTCCGACAAATTTCATTGTCATTGAATTTTTAATTAAATTAAATACTGATATGAAAAAATTAATTCGATAACCAGGAATCGAACCTCAGGCCTCTGGATAACAAGTCCAGTATGCTTCCGCTACACCAAAGACGATTGTGACGTAATAGCAAACTTTTTCATATTATTCTTATTTTTTATTTATTTAGACAGTATTACTTCTGTTGAAGTTATTTATTTATTTAATATTTGATTATTTGTGTATACTTAAGTGTCAACATAACGATGTTTGTCCAAATTCCTTTCGGTTACGCATGACAAACTGTAGAAGTCTTAAGCGTAAACAACGACAAAATTCATTGTCCTTGAATTTTTAATTAAATTAAATACTGATATGAAAAAATTAACTCGTCAACCAGAAATCGAACCTCGGGCCTCTGGATATCTAGTCCAGTATACTTCCGCTACACCAAAGACGACTGTGACGTAATAGCCAACTTTTTCATATTATTCTTATTTTTTATTTATTTAGACAGTATTACTTCTGTTGAAGTTATTTATTTATTTAATATTTGTTTATTTGTGTATACTTAAACGTCAACATAACGACGTTTGTCCAAATTCCTTTCGGTTACCTATGACAAACTGTAGAAGACCTTAGCGTATAATCCGACAAATTTCATTGTCATTGAATTTTTAAATAAATTAAATACTGATATGAAAAAATTATCTCGTAAACCATGAATCGAATCGCGGGCCTCTGGACATCTATTCCAGTATGGTTCCGCTACACCAAAGACGACTGTGACGGAAATAGCCAACTATTTTTATTTATTTAGACAGTATTACTTCTGTTGAAGTTATTTAAAAATTTAATATTTGTTTATTTGTGTATACTTAAGCGTCAACATAACGATGTTTGTCCAAATTCCTTTCGGTTACGTATGACAAACTGTAGAAGACTTAAGCGTATACTCCGACAAATTTCATTGTCATTGAATTTTTAATTAAATTAAATACGGATATCAAAAAATTAACTCGTCAACCAGGAATCGAACCTCGGGCCACTGGGTTTCTAGTCCAGTATGCTTCCGCTACACCATAGACGACTGTGACGTAATTGCCATCTTTTTCATATTATTCTTATTTTAATTTATTTAGACAGTATTACTTCTGTTGAAGTTATTTAAAAATTTAATATTTGTTTATTTGTGTTTACTTAAGCGTCGACATAACGATTTTTTACAAAATTCCTTTCGGTTACGTATGAGAATCTGTAGAAGACTTTAGCGTACACTCCGACAAATTTCATTGTCATTGAATTTTTAAATAAATTAAATACTGATAGGAAAAAATTAATTCGTTAACCAGGAATCGAACCTCAGGCCTCTGGAAAACTAGTCCCGTATGCTTCCGCTAAACCAAAGACGATTGTGACGTAATAGCCAACTTTTTCATATTATTCTTATTTTTTATTTATTTAGACAGTATTACTTCTGTTGAAGTTATTTATTTAATATTTGTTTATTTGTGTATACTTAAGCGTCAACATAACGATTTTTGTCAAAATTCCTTTCGGTTACGTATGAGAAACTGTAGAAGACTTTAGCGTATACTCCGACAAAATTTCATTGTCATCGGATTTTTCAAATTAATTAAATGATATGAAAAAATTATCTCGTAAACCAGGAATCGAATCGCGGGCCTCTGGATATCTATTCCAGTATGCTTCCGCTACACCAAAGGTGACTGTGACGTAATAGCCAACTTTTTCATATTATTCTTATTTTTATTTATTTAGACAAAATTACTTCTGTTGAAGTTATTTAAAAATTTAATATTTGTTTATTTGTGTATACTTAAGCGTCAACATAACGATGTTTGTCCAAATTCCTTTCGGTTACGTATAAGAAACTGTAGAAGACTTTAGCGTGTCGCGGTATCCTGGCTCTCTTTATCCTCAAAGGAGCGCTGCCCGAACCTGCATTGATTCCGATACTCGACAAAAACAAAAAAAAATATATTAGTAAACGATATTACTAAATATTTTGTAATTGGAACAACACGCACGTTTTTGTTTAAAGAAAAGAAAAAAAAAAATTAAATTAAACACAAGTTTTTACGAAACAAAAAAAAAACCTGATTTTATTGCTTTAAAAAAAATGATTATCCAATTTCTTTTTCAACAATTATTTTAATTCTTTTTCACACAATGTTAAACTTTGAATTACTTGACCAAATTACTTGTACAAATTCCAACTTATACTTTGATCTGGTTTGAACAACAATTATTTACTTTGAACTAATTAGACAATACTTGATTTCAACTTTTATACTAATCGCACAATGATCGATTTAAAACTCATCAGACACGATTTAAAACTGATTTGAATCGACACTGGTCACGGTTTATATACCCGCCATGGGTCGTTCTAGAATATGATTGTTTTTTTGAATAAATATTTTGTTTTTGACAATATATTTTCGCATGGAGGCTTCTAGAATATTTTAGTATATCAACACCCATGAACGTAGTCGGAGTGTTCAGATTATATATATAAAATTAATTAAAAATTATACCTCTCCTTGGGTTTGACCCATAGTCATACCCCGCTTGGTTGATATTCAACTAGCGACTTAACGATCACGGCCAGTGTGAACTCAAAATCTATACACAAATTTTATTATACATTCATTACTGTAAGCTAGCTTACTTCTGTTTATTTGTTTTACAAAAACTATCTTGTTTTTACAAAATTATTTGTTTGTGATCTGTTATTTTGAAAAACATTCAATTTGTATGACTTTTGATTAAAATTAAATGTAATAATTTTATTTAAATTAAGAAAAAAAGTAAATCGAGCTACATTATTTTCTTTTTGTACTTTTTATACTAAAAAAAAACTCCTTCTTTTTGCAAGGAGAAAAATATTATTTTGTTAAATATTTTTCGTAATATTTTACTTTCATAATTAAAATGTGTGTTGGATCAAAAAAATTATTCTTAATAATTTTCATTACAACAAAATCTCCCCCTCTAGATTCCAACACACATTTTCTAATTTGCTGTTATATTTGGTCGACCAATTTTTGACTTAAGAACTGTTTGAATTGTACTAGTACATTTAGCTAGCTAGCATAACTTAAAAGTGTACGTACACATTTGTTCTTCACTCTTCATCAACGGCGCCTGTTGTTGATTGCCGGTCGTCTGGGCCGCAAGTTGTACCCTGGCTTTAATGCTCTGGCCTCTGGCTCGTCCACACTTGGTACATCCCGTCGTCTTCCATCACCTCCATGCTTTTGACCCCCCAATCGATCTGGAAGTAGTTGGCCGAACACCTCGTTCCCCACACTCAATCTTCCCAGATTCCCATTGGCGGCGGTCCTTGCACTGGCCGGCTTCAAGAGACCTCCATGTATCTTCGTGGGAGGCACTGTATCCACAACATATATTCCAGCTGGTAAACTCCTCAGCACCCTGTAAGGCCCTTTCCACTTTGGTGCCAATCCACTATGGACACCCTCCACCTTACTGCTGAGCACTTGGTTGCGCATCCAGACGGACTCTCCTGGTTGATAACTGAGTCCCGTCTCCACTTGGTCGTTCTCCTCGGCATTGGCCAATATTGTTTGCCGAGCTATCTCAACATTCTGTTGACGTTCTTGGCCTCTCTATTGGCCCAATCTTGAATTTCTTGAGGCTCTTCTTCGACTTGAATTTGCCAATCCCCAGGCTTCTTCATCTCTGCCCCCAATAACAATTTGGCAGGCGAAAAACCAGTTGTTCTGTTGGCTCTATTGCGTATTGCAAATAAGGACTTGTGTAATTGTTGGTCCCAATTCTTGTGTGCTTGCTCCAATAAATGTAATCGCAACAACTTCTTTAATTCCTGGTTCTGACGTTCCGTGGGGTTGGCTCTTGGATGGTATATTGGCGTTGTCCATATTTCTGTGTGCCAATCTCTATTCACTGCTTTCCATTCTTTCGATCTGAACTGGGGACCATTATTACTTAGTACTGCTCTTGGATATCCATAACGACTAAATACTTCATCTTTCAGTACTTGGGCTATCTTCGAGGTCGACGTGGCCCCCAATGGAAATGCTTCGATCCATCTAGTGAAAAGATCAGTCACAACCAATATATTTGTTTTTCCACGTGATGTGCGTGGGTATGGACCCATCAAGTCGATGCTGACTACCTCCCATGGTGAAGTAGGTCTTCGACTTCTCATTGCTGTACTTGGTTTCTTGTTCAGTGGCTTCACTCTAGCACACGTATCACACCCTTTTACATATCTGCGTATGTCATCTTGCATCCCATACCAATACACGCGGTTACGGATTTGACGATACGTTTCTCTCCATCCTGGGTGTGCTGCTTCATCACTGTCGTGATATTTTCTCAGAAAACCAAGTCGGCGTTCTTCGGGAACCACTGGCACTTCTTGTACCATCTGTTGAATATGGTACCAAAGGATCCCGTCAGCTACGGTGTAGTTAGCTCTTGTTCTGTCCACTCGTCGACGTAGATTGCTTCTCAGTGGACTTGTGTTATCAACGATGTATCTTCTGATGGCAGTCACATCACGATCTTCATCCTGCCATCGTCTAATATCGTCGAGTGTGGGTGTTTCCACTTCAATTACGTTGAGGGTTATCGGTGTTTTTGCCCTCTTTTCAATCACCCACTCTGGATTGTCCTCTACTTCTTCATCTTCAGCCTTGCCCTGTGGTTGTCTGGACAAGGAGTCGGCGGCTTGATTATCTTTTCCGGGGACGTGAACTATCTCAAAATCATAGGCTCCCAATGTCAATGCCCATCTTGTCAATTTTGCTCGACTATCCTTGGTTTTGTTTAGCCATTGGAGCGCTGCATGATCCGTGTATAATTTAAAATGCCTTCCTTCAAGATATCCTCGAAACTTCCTCAATGCCCAGATTATCGAGAGACATTCCTTTTCTGTCGTGGCGTATTTTCTTTCCGTGGGTCCAAGTTTCTTGCTGGCGTAATTTATTATTCGTCTTGTCTTGCCATCATCTTCCATTTGGAACAATATTGCACCCAGTCCGACGTCACTAGCATCCGTATTTAAACAAAACGTCTTCTTAAAATCTGGATGTGCTAGTTTCGGTGCATTTACTATTGATGACTTGAGATTTTCGAACGCCTTTTGATGCAATGTTAGCCAGCGCCACTTTATGTTCTTCTTGAGTATTTCGCTTAGAGGTGCAGCTATATCTTCGTAGTTCTTCACGAAGCTCCTGTACCAACCACATAATCCCAAAAATTGTCGTAATTGTCTTCGTGTTCTTGGTACAGGGTGATTACTGATAGCTTCATTCTTCTCTTCCTCTCTGTCAATGCCGTCTTCGCTCAAAATATGTCCCAGGTATTTGACTTTGTTGCTGCCAATGACACATTTGCTTGGTTTACAAGTTAATCCATGTTGTTCTAGTCTTTCAAGTACAAGATCCAGGTGGTGTAAATGTTCCTTGACTGATCGACTGTAGATTAATATGTCATCCAGGTAAACTTGGCAGAAATCTTCGATGTATCCAGATAAAACTTCGTTCATTAAACTCTGGAACGTAGCTGGCGCATTCTTCAATCCAAACGGCATGACGCGAAATTGATAGAGACCTCTTGGGGTGGTAAATGCTGTGTATTCTTTCGATTGTGGCTCCATCTCAATTTGCCAATAACCAGTCTGAAGATCCAATGTAGAAAATATTTTTGCTCCATTGACTTTTCTCAACATCTCTTGCAGATCTGGAATCGGAAACGCATTGCTCTTTGTGATATCGTTCAATTTTCTGTAATCGACGCACAATCGAAAAGTACCATCTTTCTTCTTCGGCAATACGACGGGTGCGGCCCAAGGCGATGTGGATGGTTCTATAATGCCATCGCCTTCCATCTCTTCAATCATCTCTTCTAATATCCGTTGCTTCTCATTGTTGTACGGGTATGGTCGTAATTTAATGGGGGAATTCTTCGTAATCTCAATCTTGTGTGTGATCGTTTTTGTCCTTCCAACTTTGCCGAAAACGCTGGGATGTCGCCGAATGACATCTTTTAGCTGCTCTTGGTTCTCAAGGAGTTTAATTTGTAACTCGCCCAATGCATTGTTAATTGCTGCCATTTCTCTATGGGCCCCATCTGGTTTTCTCCATGCAATGCGGACTCTCTTATCACACCCCAAGTAAATTATACCACTTCGGTAATCAATGCTCACACCATTTTTTGTTAAAAATTCGTGACCAAGTATCAAATGGTTTCGTAAGCCAGGTACAACCATTACTTCAACATTGAACTTCATTCTTGATATCATCACATCCATGCACATTTTCCCAAGAATTCTGAAAGTATTATTGCATGTGGCTCCACTTCCTGTACTATCTCTGACAGGGTGCCATTTACCAATACTTCTTGCCAATTCTTCGCTGATAAAATTGTGTGATGCTTGACTATCGATCAGTGCCAATATTGATCTTCCACGCACATCAACTTCCACAATTGGCCCATTCTGGTGTGAGTTCTTGGTCTCCATTGTTGTCAAATGAACCGGTAATTGTTGGTGTTCACGCCGATGTTGTGCGTTTTTGTGGAGGTTAATGTGTACCCCAGAACCAATTTCCTCCTTCATTGATCCTGGAATTAGTTTCCCGACGGCCCAGGTCTATTTTGTTGTCCCCTTCTGGGACAGTTTCGACTTATGTGCCCCGCTTGGTGGCATACGAAGCACGTGCCTGGACTGCTTAGACGTGGTGGTGGTGGTGCTCTTGCTGGTGGTTCTTGCCGATTCCTCGCTGGCTCTTCTTCCAGTGTTCTAACGGTTATACGTAGCTCATCTAATGACTTTGGATTCGAAATCTTCACCAGCGGTCGTACATTGTCGCGTAGTAAATTCAATATTATGGGCACCACGTCATCAATGTTCCTATCGGCGTGCACTCTTCTGAATAGCTGCACCTTCATGTTGACGAACGCTTCTGTCTTCAATCCTGTGGGTTGGGAAACGGTCATCAATTCCAGTTCGGCTTTGGCTTTCCTTCCTATACTGTTGAAGAAACTCTCCAGTTGCCATTTCCACTCATCGAAGGTGTAGCCCAACCCACGATTCATCAATGCCCAATCTCTGGCTGGTCCTGTTAATTTTTTTGTGACCATCTCAATCCAACAATCTACGGGCAGATGCGTTTGTCGTAGTAATGCCGTTGCTCTGTTCAAAAAAACTACTGGATCTTCGGCCGGTCTACCACTGAACTCCGGCATGATGGACAGAAGCGTCGTTGTGTCTAATGCGGTGGATCGAATGACTGTAGTCACCTCTTCAGGGGCTATACGCATGTCACGCAGTTGTTGTGTCTGACGCTCTTCGATCCGTATAATGTCATCCACGACTTTGTTGTATTGATCGTGCATCTTCTCCTCCAAGCCTTTGATTTGCGTGCGATTCTCAATGACATCGGTTTTAATGTTAGCGATGTCGGTTTTCACGGTCTCGACATCCGTGGTAATTTGGTCGATCCACTGTATACACGCGTCTCTCAGATTTATCATTTGTTCCCCCAATTCATGTTGAACAACTGACATCTCTTGTAGTTGATTTCCGATTCTTCCTTCAAGTTCATTGCTCATCCTCTCTTCTGTCTCTTGAAGTTGGTTGCTCATTCTCTCTTCGGACTCTTGAAGTCGACTTCCAAGTCGCTCATCCATCCGTTCTTCAGATCCTTTGAGTTGGTCAGCCATCTTCTCCAATCGATCACCCATTCTCTCATCCAAATTCTTGAAGTTGGACATTATTGTCGCAAACATCATCTCCATTGTCGCAGCAGCTGGTTCTTCCGGGTTGGAACCACACTTCTACGCCGTTCTGATGTGGGAATGAGTGGTCCTTGAGTCCTTGACGTCGGTGTTCCTTGTTGCCTAGATTGGTGCTCCTCCCATCTTGCCTGTAAGACCTCACTAGTGCCAGTGCTGTCCAGCCCTTCGGCCTCCATCATCTCACGCAATCGTGGCATGGGGATGCTGCGGCTTGCCATTGTAGTTCTTTTCTTCTTCCGTACGTCTCCTGGTCCTGTCACGGTCGCCACTTGTCGCGGTATCCTGGCTCTCTTTATCCTCAAAGGAGCGCTGCCCGAACCTGCAATGATTCCGATACTCGACAAAAACAAAAAAAAATATATTAGTAAACGATATTACTAAATATTTTGTAATTGGAACACGCACGTTTTTGTTTAAAGAAAAAAAAAAAAAAATTAAATTAAACACAAGTTTTTACGAAACAAAAAAAAAACCTGATTTTATTGCTTTAAAAAAAAATGATTATCCAATTTCTTTTTCAACAATTATTTTAATTCTTTTTCACACAATGTTAAACTTTGAATTACTTGACCAAATTACTTGTGTATACTTAAGCGTCAACATAACGATTTTTGTCAAAATTCCTTTCGGTTACGTATGAGAAACTGTAGAAGACTTTAGCGTATACTCCGACAAAATTTCATTGTCATCGGATTTTTCAAATTAATTAAATGATATGAAAAAATTATCTCGTAAACCAGGAATCGAATCGCGGGCCTCTGGATATCTATTCCAGTATGCTTCCGCTACACCAAAGGCGACTGTGACGTAATAGCCAACTTTTTCATATTATTCTTATTTTTATTTATTTAGACAAAATTACTTCTGTTGAAGTTATTTAAAAATTTAATATTTGTTTATTTGTGTATACTTAAGCGTCAACATAACGATGTTTGTCCAAATTCCTTTCGGTTACGTATAAGAAACTGTAGAAGACTTTAGCGTGTCGCGGTATCCTGGCTCTCTTTATCCTCAAAGGAGCGCTGCCCGAACCTGCAATGATTCCGATACTCGACAAAAACAAAAAAAAATATATTAGTAAACGATATTACTAAATATTTTGTAATTGGAACAACACGCACGTTTTTGTTTAAAGAAAAGAAAAAAAAAAATTAAATTAAACACAAGTTTTTACGAAACAAAAAAAAAACCTGATTTTATTGCTTTAAAAAAAATGATTATCCAATTTCTTTTTCAACAATTATTTTAATTCTTTTTCACACAATGTTAAACTTTGAATTACTTGACCAAATTACTTGTACAAATTCCAACTTATACTTTGATCTGGTTTGAACAACAATTATTTACTTTGAACTAATTAGACAATACTTGATTTCAACTTTTATACTAATCGCACAATGATCGATTTAAAACTCATCAGACACGATTTAAAACTGATTTGAATCGACACTGGTCACGGTTTATATACCCGCCATGGGTCGTTCTAGAATATGATTGTTTTTTTGAATAAATATTTTGTTTTTGACAATATATTTTCGCATGGAGGCTTCTAGAATATTTTAGTATATCAACACCCATGGACGTAGTCGGAGTGTTCAGATTATATATATAAAATTAATTAAAAATTATACCTCTCCTTGGGTTTGACCCATAGTCATACCCCGCTTGGTTGATATTCAACTAGCGACTTAACGATCACGGCCAGTGTGAATTCAAAAACTATACACAAATTTTATTATACATTCATTACTGTCAGCTAGCTTACTTCGGTTTATTTGTTTTACAAAAACTATCTTGTTTTTACAAAATTATTTGTTTGTGATCTGTTATTTTGAAAAACATTCAATTTGTATGACTTTTGATTAAAATTAAATGTAATAATTTTATTTAAATTTATGATTTTTTTTTTTTTTAAATAGAAAAAACTTTAAATCAAAAGCAACAATTAATCTTATTATCATTTTTCGACTTAAAAAAAACTTAGTTTAAGAAAAAAAATAAATCGAGCTACATTATTTTCTTTTTGTACTTTATATACTAAAAAAAAACTCCTTCTTTTTGCAAGGAGAAAAATATTATTTTGTTAAATACTTTTCGTAATATTTTACTTTCATAATTAAAATGTGTGTTGGATCAAAAAAATTATTCTTAATAATTTTCATTACAACAAGCGTATACTCCGACAAATTACATTGTCATTGAATTTTAAATTAAATTAAATACTGATATGAAAAAATTAATTCGTTAACCAGGAATCGAACCTCAGGCATCTGGATAACTAGTCCTGTATGCTTCCGCTACACCAAAGACGATTGTGACGTAATAGCCAACTTTTGCATATTATTCTTATTTTTTTATTTATTGAGACAGTATTACTTCTGTTGAAGTTATTTATTTATTAAATATTTGTTTATTTGAGTATACTTAAGCGTCAACATAACGATGTTTGTCCAAGTGGCTTTCGGTTACCTATGACAAACTGAAGAAGACTTTAGCGTATACTCCGACAAATTTCATAGTTATTGAATTTTTTATTAAATAAAATACTGATATAAAAAAATTAACTCGTCAACCAGGAATCGAATCGCGGGCCTCTGGATATCTATTCCAGTATGCTTCCGCTACACCAAAGACGACTGTTATGTAATAGCCAACTTTTTCGTATTATTCTTATTTTTTATTTATTAAGACAGTATTAATTCAGTTGAAGCTTATTATTTATTTAATATTTGTTTATTTGTGTATACTTAAGCGTCAACATAACGATGTTTGTCCAATTCCTGTCGGTTACGTATGACAAACTGTAGAAGACTTTAGCGTATACTCCGAAAATGTCATTGTCATTGACTTTTAATTATACTAAATACTGATATGAAAAAATTAACTCGTAAACCAGGAATCGAACCTCAGGCCTCTGGATATCTAATCCAGTATGCTTATGCTACACCAAAGACGACTGTGACGTTATAGCCAACTTTAACATATTATTCTTAGTTTTTGTTTATGTAGACAGTGTTACTTCTGTTGAAGTTATTTATATATTTAATATTTGTTTATTTGTGTTTACTTAAGCGTCAACATAACGATGTTTTTCCAAATTCCTTTCGGTTACGTATGAGTAACTGTAGAAGACTTTAGCGTATACTCCGACAAATTTCATTGTCATTGAATTTTTAATTAAATTAAATACCGATATGAAAAAACTAACTAGTCAACCAAGAATCGAACCTCGGTCCTCTGGATATCTAGTCCAGTATGCTCCCGCTACACCAAAGACGACTGTGACATAATAGCCAACTTTTTTATATTATTCTTATTTTTTATTTATTAAGACAGTATGACTTCTTTTGAAATTTTTTATTTATTTAATATTTGTTTATTTGTGTATACTTAAACGTCAACATAACGATGTTTGTCCAAATTCCTTTCGGTTACGTATGAGTAACTGTAAAAGACTTTAGCGATTACTCTGACAAATTTCATTGTCATTGAATTTTTAATTATATTAAATACTGATATGAAAACATTAACTCGCCAACCAGGAATCGAACCTCGGGCCTCTGGATATCTAGTCCAGTGTGCTTCGGCTACACCAAAGACGACTGTAAGTAATAGCCCACTTTTTCATATTATTCATATTTTTTATTTATTTTGACAGTATAACTTCTGTTGAAGTTATTTATTTATTTAATATTTGTTTATATGTGTATACTTAAGCGTCAACATAACAATGTTTGCCCAAATTCCTTTCGGTTACGTATGGCAAACTGTAGAAGACTTAAGCGTATACTCCGACAAATTTCATTGTCATTGAATTTTTAATTAAATTAAATACTGATATGAAAAAATTAACTCGTCAATCAGGAATCGAACCTCGGGCCTCTCGATATCTAGTCCAGTGTGCTTCGGCAACACCAATGTCGACTGTAAGTAATAGTCAACTTTTGCATATTATTCTTATTTTTTATTTATTTAGACAGTATTACTTCTGTTGAAGTTATATTTTATTTAATATTTGTTTATTTGTGTAATCTTAAGCGTCAACATAGCGATGTTTGCCCAAATAACTTTCGGTTACGTATGACAAACTGTAGAAGATTTAAGCGTATACTCCGACAAATTTCATTGTCATTGAATTTTTAATTAAATTAAATACTGATATGAAAAAACCAACTAGTCAACCCGGAATCGATCCACAAGCCTCTGGATATCTAGTCCAGTATGCTTCCGCTACACCAAAGACGACTGTGACGTAATAGCCATTTTTTTTATATTAGTCTTATTTTTAAATTATTTAGTCAGTATTACTTCTGTTGAAGTTATTTATTTATTTAATATTTGTTTATTTGTGTATACTTAAGCGTCAACATAACGATGTTTGTCCGAATTCCTTTCGGTTACGTATGAGTAACTGAAGAAGACTTTAGCGTATACTCCGACAAATTTCATTGTCATTGTCATTGAATTTTTAATTAAATTAAATACTGATATGAAAAAATTAACTCGTCACCCAGGAATCGAACCTCGGGCCTCAGAATATCTAGTTCAGTATGCTTCCGCTACAATAAAGACGACTGTGACGTAATGGCCTACTTTTTCATATTTTTCTTATTTTTTATTTATTTAGACAGTATTACTCCTGTTGAAGTTATTTTTTTATTTAATATTTGTTTATCTGTGTATACTTAAGCGTCAACATAACGATGTATACGCTAAAGTCATCTACAGTTTGTCATACGTAACCGAAAGGAATTTGGACGCTTATGTATACACAAATTAACAAATATTAAATAAATAAATTACTTCAACAGGAGTAATACTGTCTAAATAAATAAAAGATAAGAATAATATGAAAAAGTTGGTTTTTTCACTAACGCTGCCATTTTTCATTAATTCTGAAGCGTATGCACATTTTCACGTCTTCTGGGCGTATTGGATTTAGATCCAGGTGGTCTGAATCAGCCGCGACCCGCGCATCATTATCAGCTACCTCCTTCCCATGTATACTCACGTTCCCAGGCGTTCATACATAAATGTAGAATTTCTGAAGAGAGTCGAGAAGTTGACAGAATTGGGCCTAGCTTATTCCCCTGCGACATAATTTAGGAGCAGGTACTCTCGCCCTTATCTCAATGGGGACAATCTACACATAGACTCATAGAGGGACCCGTCCGAAAGGCTCCTGTGCCTGACTTGATTGCTGCATCCGGGTGGAGGAGAAAAGCCATAATCCATTCTTGGAAGAACCAGCGATGAAGAAAGCCGAAGCTGCATTCCCAGTCCGCACCCCACGATGTACCATCCAATCCCGTAAGCAAATTCATTGCCTTGCGCCAACTTGCTGCTAGGGATTTGAGGGGTGAACGCCACGTTCAATTCTTGTCAAAGGTAAGTCCAAAAATCTAATAGAGTTGGCACATCCAAGGCGTGATCCTTTAAAGTAAAGGATCACGGATGTGCCTTGCGTTTTCTGCAGAAATGGACCACTTTAGTATTAATTGTAAAAAACCGAAACCAACGCTTTCTCCTGAATGCACCACTTCGTTGATGCTCTGCTGGAGTCTCTTTTCAATTGTATTTATTGATGGAGCTTCATAGAAAATTTCATGGTCATCAACATACAGACCTTGACAAGTCGGGGCTGAAGCTGCGATGTGACAGGCCGCTATAGCAAAAAGTGTGAGAGTAACCGTCGAGCCCTGGGGAACACCATTCTCCTTGAAAAGGACCTCAGATTCAGTGCCACCCAACCGGACATGAAATTTACAGTCACACAGAAAACTTGGAACTCTTAGACCCCAGTCATGCAGCTTCCTAAGAATGCCATAAATTCAAGTCATATAATATGCTTTCTCCAGGTCGAAGAATACTCCCACAAAGTGATAACCCTGAAGAAAGTTGACGTGAATGGTATACTCAAGGCGAACAAGTTGATCCACCGTCAAATGGTATTGGCGGAAACCTGTCTGGTATTTACTTATCAGATGATTAGTTTCCAGCCACCAGGCGAGACGTCTGTTCTCCATTTTTACCAATATCTTGCTGAAGCAGCAAGTCAAAGATATTGGACGGTAGCTTGATGGTTGTGATGAATCTTTACCCTATTTAACCAGCGGGATATTAATGGCTTCCTGCCATTGCAGAGGGTGAACACTATGCTGAAAAATATTGGTGTATCGATCCAGTAATCTGCTCTTACCAGGATAAGGCAAATTCTGGATCATGGCATAATGTATTGTATCGGGGCGAGGTGATGTACCTGGTGACCCTTTTAGCGCCTCCAGTAGTTCTTGCATTGTAAAATCGTTGTTATACTGCAGTGTAATCCGAGAAAAAATCAAGATCATTATGTTGTTCGTGGTGCATCTAGACCCGCAGGAAATCCAGGTAAAAATTTTGGGAGCTGCAGACGTGCTCGATATGCTCCGCTTAACGCTTCGCGATTTCAGCACGCTGCGATATGACCCGTCCAAATTGAGGAGGGCAGGCGCCTGTGATGAGGAATATTTCCCCGAAATTGCCTTCACCCTCCTCCATTCCTCCGATACGCCTAAAGAGAGTGTGAAGGTATTGGAGGCCGAAACACTTTGCACCCAAGATAGACTTTTCTGATCTCGTATAGTCCATATTACTATAGATCTTCTTCTTTTAAAGGCTATACAATTTTTCTGCCAGGGTCATCTTTTAAGTTTGTTAAATGCCCCCCGTTTTCTTTGCAACCGCAACTCTGTCGACATCATCCCACCAGCCACTTTTTCTCTTAGGTAGAATGCTCGAAGACCATCTCCACCAGTATGACGTCTTCAACGAAACCACCAGTATGACGTCTTCAACGAAGACAGTGTCGGCCGGATGATTTATAGCGAGGGACATTTTGTACACATCCTCTTCAAGTTGGACACATCAGTGAGTTATCAGAAATTTTGATGGGTAGATCACTCCTACAAGGATCAGGAAGTATCATCCATTCCAGTCGTTGAACCAGAGCCGGTGAGCATAGTGTCAGATCAATTCCTGACATCTCACTAGTCTAAGATGTGTTTCTTGTATACATACACACTTAGGTGTATGTTCCGCCAGAAGCATATGTAGCGTTGTATAATACCATTGCAATTCTACTGTATATTTTGCTATGTCTATTGGCTAAGATGGGTTGCCCCAGGAAATTGTGGGATAACTTTGTGGGTTCCACCTTCAGCCAGTCTCTTTTATCTCTCCTGGTCGCCTCCATGTCGGAGAAAGAGGCCCAACCCAAATCCGTTCACGGCGTCACTTTTTACGAGACGACAACTTTTCACGGACCGGGATGCACTCCGGGAGGCTTGGACCATCCGACTTCGGTAAGGTTAGCTCCACCGGTAAGGCCATCCCGTGATGTAGGTGGAGGTGGAGTGTTTCCACGATTCGCCCTCCACCGATTTTGCTCCTGAGGTGGGTTTATTGGTTACCACCTCCGAAGATCTCACCTCAGTCTGAAGGGTCTCCCTTTTTCGCTTTGTTGTAGTTTTGTTGTAACCTGATATGGTCCCTCCTGAGAAGCTCGTATAACTTTGGCTGGCCTTGCTTACGCTTGGCCATCGCTTTTTTTATTTAAAAACTCGCTGATGATTTTCATCATCAGCGGAGCGAGCTCGGTTGTGAGCGTGGAAGCGTCAGCTGAAGGAGCATCAGTAGCTGTGACGCGGGCATAAGAGATGGCAGGCTGAGAGCGAGGACTGGAGCCCATAACCTTACTGCGCACCTCGGGATATGTGAGCTTATCCAGAGCTCTCACGTTTTGGATAGCCATCTCCTCTTTGTGTTTGGGACAGTTCTACGGCTATGCCGAGTGATTACCCCCTCAATGCACACATGTATTTCGCTTTGGTCTTCCTTAGTTCAATGGCTCCCCGCATACACAAATTTCTGGCCGATCACATCTACCTGCCGTGTGTCCGTATCTTTGACACCGATAGTATCGCATCGATGCTGGAATGTACGGAAGCACGGGGATTTTCTTGTGAATGCCAGCATCTACTGTATCTGGCAAATCAATTCTGCTCAAAGTTAGTTGGTGGAGAGGTGAGTCTTTCAACTCACTATCCTACCTCCACTTAATCATTCAGGCATAACTTCCTGGTCATACAAATTTTCAAAGATTATGAGGGCTCTGCAAAAGATCATAATGTTCCATGGGGCGACACTTCCACCTCATGACCTCATTATTATCATTAGTTGCGTTGTCGTCGAATGGCTCGACCAGCAACCCGTTATTTACTCTTGCGATAACTGGCCCAAAGGTGCAATTGTGAAGCGTTTTACGTTTCGCAAGCAATCAGCAAACTTTTAATGAAGATCTAAATAAACGTTCTCTGCATCAAAATGTACCACAATTAAAAATAATGCATTAAAATATACAATGTATTACTAATAAAACTAACAATTTAGAAACTACTCTTGATAGTCAGAAAATTGATGTATTACTTATAGCCGAACATTGGTGTTCGGATATAAGTATACAAACTATAAACATTACCGATTTGCAGTTAAGTGACGAATTCTGTCTAAAATTTATGAGCATGGTGGTGTTGGAATATAGATTAGGAAGGCACTTTTAAAGTCCTGCTTCAAATTAAATTCCATTTCATGTTGTTGTAATGAAAATTATTAAGTATAATTTTTTTGATCCAACACACATTTTAATTATGAAATAGAAAAATATTAAGTAAAATATTACGGAAAATATTTTAGATAACAATATTTTTCTCCTTTCAAAAAGAAGGAGTTTTTTTTTTTTGAAGAAGTACAAAAAGAAAATAGCTCGATTTAATTTTTTTTTTAAACTAATAGTCCGGTCATTTTAGACATTTGAAATAAAGAAAATTCCGACAGACCTAAATCTTCGTAGAGACCTTAGGTTTACCACAAGGAATAAAGTGTCAAAAGTCCCCATCAGTCCCATGTGAGCTTAGGGACTTATTCGGGGCCCAAGGTCAAAATTTTAGGTTTTTTGGATTTTTCTCGAAAACGGTAAGTTTTATCGAAAAAGTACCTCGGAGCAAAGTTGTAGATCTTAAAATTTTCTATAAAAATGGTTCCCATGATTTTTTCTCTAAGACCCACTATTTCCCAGATATTGCGCTTGTAAGAATCATGTTCTACATAGTATGCACACATATGCCACGTATATACATATTTAGGTACTCAAGCAAGCAAAAATGCCTACTCGTGCCTCTTCTATGTATACATTATACTATTCTAAGAAAATTTACTCTAAAACGACCGCCGGTCCCTTACCGAATCCCCTCTACTTGAATAACATCTGGCCTTGAAAAACATCTGCCTATTCTTTTGTCCATGTGGTGTCGTTCACGTATACCTGCTTCTTTTAGTGTTGAACGAGCAGTTCGAGTGACTATACGTATTTATTACAAGCGTCTACTATTGAAATTAGTGCTGATTAATATTTAACAAAAAATGTCACAATTTTGCTTTATTTGTAATAAACTTTTGACTGAAGATGAAACTGTTGTGGTCAGTCGTGGAATGCCAACTTTAATCGATGCAAGCGTCGCGAGAAGTGATGAGTTTGCTGATTATTTAAGAAGCCAAAAATCCGTTACAATTCCGTGGATTGCAGAAAATCATACACCCGGAAAACTTCAATCTCTGCATCAAAAAGACAACGTGAGGAAGAACAGGCCAGTACTTCAAAAGTAAGTCCACCTCATACTAGAGCGCGAATAAGTGAATCCAGCTTTTGTTTTAAAAACCACTGCTTATTTTGTGGCGATGAAGCGGATGAAGAAGCAGAAAAGAAGAAAGTGAAGATTTATCGCCGAAAAATTCATAAAGTTTCTACACTTACATTCAAAGATTCCATTTTAAAATTAGCTAAAGATCGTTCTGATGATGTGTCAAAAGCTGTCTTTGCGCGTATTAATTTTCAGTATGATTTAGTTGCTGCTGACGCTAAATACCATGACAGTTGTTACAAATCCTTCCTGAGACCTAATACTGGCGGTAAAATTGGCCGTCCTCAAAGTGAGGCTATAAACTCTGCAATGGAGGAAATTTTCAATTTCATCGAAAGTAGCGATGACTGCCAGTTTTCGTTAGATGAACTGAAGACTGTTTGCCAAAATGTAGCTTTAGAAAACGGGATTATAAAAATACGATTGAAATTAAAGTATGGTAGTAGAATTATTATTACAGAGAAGCCTGGAAAATTAACATTTATTTGTTTTGTAGACAATTACCAAGACATTTTAAGTCAAGCCTGGTCTGATAACAAAAACTTGAATGAAAAGGAAAAAAGGTGGAAAACTTTAAAAGCTGCGGCAGAAATTATTCGAGAAGATATTCAATCTTGTGTGTTTGATAATACTATGTACCCGCCACCGGGTAGAATGTTTGAAGATATAAATAACGATATTCCCGAATCATTATCTTTTTTTTTGGGACAAATCATTCTTAAAAATAAGCGTCATAATTTGGATCATTTAAAGTTAGTTTGCACAAATATTAGTCATAGCATAATGACTGCTGTTCGGCCTAGATCCTTCAAGTCTAAATTACAGCTGGGTCTTTCAGTTTTTTTCCATCGGCGGTTTGGTTCAAAACGGCTTATACAAATTTTCTCATCGTTTGGTTTATGCGCATCTTACAGTGAAACAATGAAGTATGAAGCAGCAGCAGTTTTCAGTCGCCCACCTCACATTTTATCACCAGAAACTGGCACATTTGTTCAATATGTTGCAGATAATGCTGATATCAATGTAAATACTTTGGACGGTAATAATACGCTTCATATCATGGGTATTATACAAATTGTAACTCCCAAAGATTCAGTATTACTAGAACAGCCGATGCCGCGAGTAACTGAAGTCCTTTCAGCTAAAGATTTTGCAGCCAAGGCTCATGTACCTATACAGGTTTATCAAAATACTGGCGTAGTAGGATATAGCAAAATAAATGTGCGAAATTTTGAATACGAAAATGAAACAAAAGTATCTTTTCTAAAAAAAGTTGATGTGATATGGTTCTATGGAAAATGCAAAGCTTTTCCTTTACCTGGTTGGAATGGTTATATTGAACACGTGACTAGCAATATTGTAGACTTTTCAAAATCAAAAATTTCATTTCTGCCATTTGTTCAACAGCCTGCAAGTAATTACAATACGATATACACAACTTTACTTTGTGCTTTAGAAGATGCTAAACGTCACAACCATACAGTTTGCATAATTACTTTTGATCAACCTCTGTTTGCGAAAGCTCGCGAAATTGTATCTGCTGCACCTGAAGGATCGGAATTATCAAAGATTATAGTGAGACTGGGAGGATTTCATTTGTTAATGTCATTTTTCGGCGCAATAGGTTATATTATGCAAGGAAGTGGTTTAAAAGAAGTGCTTTCTGAGATTTATGCTCCTAAGTCTTTAGAGAAAATGCTTAATGGCCATGCTTACGCGAGGGCAGTTCGAGCTCACACGTTACTTCAGCTCACTTTAGCATTAACAATATTAAAAGAACTAGCTATTGATGATTTTATGGATGCAGATCTTATAATTACAGTGGAAAATATCCTCGATAAAACTCTTTTATATTATGACATTGAAAATGATAAGGAAATATCTGAACTTTTACTTGATTTATTTAATAAAAAGTTAATGGAATATCAGAAACGAGGACCAACTGCACAATTATGGGTACAGTATTTTCGGATGGTGTCCATTGCAAAAGAATTTATAAGAGCTGAACGTATGGGAGATTGGCAAGCTCATTTGAACTGCGTTAAAGAAATGCTTCCTTATTTCCATGCATCGGGGCATTTACCTCACGCTAAGTCTGCGCACTTATACTTGCAGGATATGCTTCAATTAGAGGAGGTAATTGATCCTAGTGTTTATCGAAGGTTTACTGAAGGATTTTTCACTGTTCGACGTTCTGATAAACTCAGTTGTGGAACTTCAACAGATATGATTATCGAACAATCAATGATGAAATCCATGAAAACAGATGGTGGTATTTCTCGAGGACGAAGTACAAAAGAAAGTGTAATAAGCAAATGGGTTTACGGAATGCATGCAATGAACACAGTGTGTGACGAGTTGGAAGTTCTTGCTAATGTTCGAATGGACACGACAGATCAACATGTAGATGCGAGCGATTCGAGAGTTAAGAAAGATGCTAAAGATATTAAAAAACTTCTTGACTGGTTTTCATCACATGATCCTTTTCCCGAAATTAACAAAATCTTATCTATTGCTTCAGGAGTCGTTGGTGACGATAAGATTAATTGTCATAAAGCTCGTGAAGTTGGGATTGCCTCGATGTCTAAAATGACTGGTCAAACTTTCAATCATATAAAATTGAAACGCACAGATAAAGTACTTCCTCTTTTAGCTGTGAGTAGCACTGTGAAAGTTCACGACGAAGAAGTACCAATAGACCCAGTATTATTATTTCAACGTATGAGTGTCACTAAGACTTTTGAGGATGAAATTGAAACATTTTTCGCATATGATTTAGCTCCTTACCCGTTGTCACTCTTCGATGCAGCTGGAATGCGTAAAACAATGAAGTCGGCTCTTTACGATTGCTTTCAATCAGTCAATGCTGAGGTTGATTGTACAAACGCTGCTTACGTTATTGATGGAGGATATCTACTACATCACGTTGTGTGGGATCGAGAAGAAACCTTTAACGTAATTTTTGAAAAATATGTTCAGTATTTACGTAGACATTATGGTCATACAGTTACGGTAGTATTTGATGGCTACAGTGACACAACAAAGAACATAAAAGCTGCAGAACAACGTCGTCGTGCTACAAAAACATCCTCAGGTACCGACATAATGTTTGACGAATTTATGACAGTTCCAGTTAATCAACAACATTTTTTTGCAAACATTAATAATAAATCTCGTTTTATTTCTATGTTGAGTAACAAATTAACAGCTGAAAATATTGCCGTGAAACAAGCTCCTAATGACGCCGATGTCCTCATAATTGAAACAGCAATAGAACAATTTAATGCAAGAAATACAGCTATTGTAGTGGGTGAAGATGTTGATTTATTAGTACTACTCACTGCAAGGACTCCATCTGATAAAATTATTTACTTTTTAAAACCTGGGAAGGCGCAGCAACGGACAGAAATATATTCTTCAAAAAGTTTATCAGCTTATCCGAAATGCCAAAACTTTATTTTATTTTTACATGCGATAACCGGATGCGATACTACGTCAGCAATGTTTAGAAGGGGCAAAAATTCAGTATTAAAATTATTTGAAAAAAATGATTTGATTGACTGCGCAAAAGTATTTACAGAAATTAATTCTTCACCTCAAATACTAATTACTAAAGGAATTCGGTTTCTTCTTGCGGTTTATGGAGCTCCAAAAAAAATTGATTGCATAGATACGTACAGATATTTAACATTCGTAAAAAATACACGAAACAAAAAGCAAGTACAGCTATCTTGTCTTCCTCCAACATCGGCATCTGCTACTCAACATTTGTTTCGAGTATACTATCAAGTTCAGACATGGCAAGGCAATGAACTGAACCCTGAAGACTGGGGTTGGAAATTGATAAATAATACTTTGGAACCGATTCGAACTTTACTGCCCCCTGCTCCAGAAAAACTTCTTAACACTATTTTTTGCAATTGCAAGAAAGGTTGTAGTGCCAAATGTGGCTGTAAAAAAGTAGGATTGCAGTGTTCTCCAGCGTGTACCAATTGCCAAGGTGTCTCTTGCTCAAATGTTCAATTAAATACAAGAGAGGAAGATTCATGTGATTTTGATGAAGAGACAACTGATTCATCTTCATTTGAACAATTTCTAAGCGTTCATCAACAGGAAGGAGAAGAAGAAGAAGAACAAGAAGAAATTGAAGAAAACATGATTGTTGAAGTTGAATATGAAGAGTATGAGTCAGATTAAAGTAATAAAAAAAAGTTAGAACGACAGTTAAACTCAGTAACCCATATCAATAATCTTCATACTATTAAATAATTATTGTTCCTGAAAATAACGTCATAAAGGTTCGTGGAATAGGCCTACCGGGGATACCACGTTAAAAAAAACGCGCCGAGTACACTACCTCACAGGTGGTGTGGAAATGTGTGCATATTATGTAGAACTTGATTCTTACAAGCGCAATATCTGGGAAATAGTGGGTCTTAGAGAAAAAATCATGGGAACCATTTTTATAGAGAATTTTAAGATCTACAACTTTGCTCCGAGGTACTTTTTCGATAAAACTTACCGTTTTCGAGAAAAATCGAAAAAACCTAAAATTTTGACCTTGGGCCCCGAATAAGTCCCTAAGCTCACATGGGACTGATGGGGACTTTTGACACTTTATTCCTTGTGGTAAACCTAAGGTCTCTACAAAGATTTGGCTCTGTCGGAATTTTCTTTATTTGATCACTATTTTTATGTCTAAAATGACCGGACTATAAGTTTTTTTTTTTTGAGTCGAAAATTGAAAATAGATGAACATATGCTTTTGATTTGGAGTTTTTGTATTTAGAAAAAAAATCAAAAATTGAAAAAAACTATTGCATATAATTTAATTTAAGAGAATCAAAAGTCATGCAAATTGAATGTTTTTGATAAATAACACAAATAGATCACAAATAAATAACTTTGTAAAAACAAGATAGTTTTTGTAAAACAAATAAACAGAAGTAAGCTAGCTTACAGTAATGAATGTATAATAAAATTTGTGTATAGATTTTGAATTCACACTGGCCATGTTCAGTAAGTCGCTGATTAAATATCAACCAAGCGGGGTATGGCAATGGGTCAAACCCAAGGAGAGGTACAATTTTTAATTAATTTTACAAATAATCTGAACACTCCGACTACGTCCATGGGTGTTGATATACTAAAATATTCTAGAAGCCTCCATGCGAAAATATATTGTCAAAAACAAAATATTTATTCAAAAAACAATCATATTCTAGAACGACCCATGGCGGGTATATAAACCGGTGACCAGTGTCGATTCAAATTAGTTTTAAATCGATCATTGTGCGATTAGTATCAAAGTTTAATATCGACTATTGTCTGTTAGTATCAAAGTTGAAATCAAGTATTGTTTGATTAGTTCAAAGTATAAAATTGTTGTTCAATCCAGATCAAGTTAAAGTTGGAATTTGTACAAGTAATTTGATCAAGTAATTCAAAGTTTGACATTGTGTGAAAAAGAATTAAAATAATTGTTGAAAAAGAAATCGGATAATCATTTTTTTTTTAAAGCAATAAAATCAGGTTTTTTTTTGTTTCGTAAAAACTTGTGTTTAATTTAATTTAATTTTTTTTTTCTCTTTTCTTTAAACAAAAACGTGCGTGTTGTTTCAATTACAAAATATTTAGTAATATCTTTTGCTAATATATTTTTTTTTGTTTTTGTCGAGTATCGGAATCATTGCAGGTTCGGGCAGCGCTCCTTTGAGGATAAAGAGAGCCAGGATACCGCGACAAGTGGCGACCATGGCAGGACCAGGAGACGCACGGAAGAAGAAAGGAATTACAATGGCAAGCCGCAGCATTCCCATGCCACGCCTGCGTGAGATGATGGAGGCCGAATGGCTGGACTGCACTGGCACTAGAGAGGTCTTACAGGCAAGATGGGAGGAGCACCAATCTAGGCAACAAGGAACACCAACTTCAAGGACTCAAGGACCAGCCAACCCTACATCGGAACGACAAAGAAGTTTGGTATCAGACCCGGAGGAGCCAATTGCATCAACAATGGAAAAGAAGTTCGCGGCTATGATGTCAAACTTAAAAAATTTGGATGAAAGAATGGGTGATCGACTCAAAGGATCTGAAGAACGGATGGATGAGCGACTTGGAAGTCGACTTCAAGAGTCCAAAGAGAGGATGAGTAATCGACTTCAAGAGTCCGAAGAGAGGATGGGCAACAGACTTCAAGAGTCCGAAGAGAGGATGGGCAACAGACTTCAAGGATCGAATGAGCAAATGGGCAACCAATTAGAAGAAAGAATACAAACCATACAATACGAATTGGGGGAGCGAATGGTGGATCTGAGGGACGCGTGCATACAGCGGATCGACCAAATAACCACGGATGTCGAAACTGTGAAAACCGACATCGTTAACATTAAAGCCGATGTCATTGAGAATCGCACGCAAATCAAAGGCTTGGAGGAGAAGATGCACGATCAATACAACAAAGTCGTGGATGACATTATACGGATCGAACAGAATCAAACACAGCAACTGCGAGACATGCGTATTGATCCGCAAGAAGTGAATACAGTCATTCGCTCCGCCGCATTGGACACAACGACGCTTCTGTCCATCATGCCGGAGTTCAGTGGTAGACCGGCCGAAGATCCAGTAGTTTTTTTGAACAGAGCAACGGCATTACTACGACAAACGCATCTGCCCGTAGATTGTTGGATTGAGATGGTCACAAAAAAATTAACAGGACCAGCCAGAGATTGGGCATTGATGAATCGTGGGTTGGGCTACACCTTCGATGAGTGGAAATGGCAACTGGAGAGTTTCTTCAACAGTATAGGAAGGAAAGCCAAAGCCGAACTGGAATTGATGACCATTTCCCAACCCACAGGAATGAAGACAGAAGCGTTCGTCAACATGAAGGTGCAGCTATTCAGAAGAGTGCACGCCGATAGGAACATTGATGACGTGGTGCCCAAAATATTGAATTTACTACGTGACAATGTGCGACCGCTGGTGAAGATTTCGAATCCAAAGTCATTAGATGAGCTACGTATAACCGTTAGAACACTGGATGAAGAGCCAGCGAGGAATCGGCAAGAACCACCAGCAAGAGCACCACCACCACCACGTCTAAGCTGTCCAGGCACGTGCTTCGTATGCCACCAAGCGGGGCACATAAGTCGAAACTGTCCCAGAAGGGGACAACAAAATAGACCTGGGCCGTCGGGAAACTAATTCCAGGATCAATGAAGGAGGAAATTGGTTCTGGGGTACACATTAACCTCCACAAAAACGCACAACATCGGCGTGAACACCAACAATTACCGGTTCATTTGACAACAATGGAGACCAAGAACTCACACCAGAATGGGCCAATTGTGGAAGTTGATGTGCGTGGAAGATCAATATTGGCACTGATCGATAGTCAAGCATCACACAATTTTATCAGCGAAGAATTGGCAAGAAGTATTGGTAAATGGCACCCTGTCAGAGATAGTACAGGAAGTGGAGCCACATGCAATAATACTTTCAGAATTCTTGGGAAAATGTGCATGAATGTGATGATATCAAGAATGAAGTTCAATGTTGAAGTAATGGTTGTACCTGGCCTACGGAACCACTTAATACTTGGTCATGAATTTTTAACAAACAATGGTGTGAGCATCGATTACCGGAGTGGTATAATTTACTTGGGGTGTGATAAGAGAGTCCGCATTGCATGGAGAAAACCAGATGGAGCCCATAGAGAAGTGGCAACAATTAACAACGCATTGGGCGAGTTACAAATAAAACTCCTTGAGAACCAAGAGCAGTTAAAAGATGTCATTCGGCGACATCCCAGCGTTTTCGGCAAAGTTGGAAGGACAAAAACGATCACACACAAGATCGAGATTACGAAGAATTCCCCCATTAAATTACGACCATACCCGTACAACAATGAGAAGCAACGGGTATTAGAAGAGATGATTGAAGAGATGGAAGGCGATGGCATTATAGAACCATCCACATCGCCTTGGGCCGCACCCGTCGTATTGCCGAAGAAGAAAGATGGTACTTTTCGATTGTGCGTCGATTACAGAAAATTGAACGATATCACAAAGAGCAATGCGTTTCCGATTCCAGATCTGCAAGAGATGTTGAGAAAAGTCAATGGAGCAAAAATATTTTCTACATTGGATCTTCAGACTGGTTATTGGCAAATTGAGATGGAGCCACAATCGAAAGAATACACAGCATTTACCACCCCAAGAGGTCTCTATCAATTTCGCGTCATGCCGTTTGGACTAAAGAATGCTCCAGCTACGTTCCAGAGTTTAATGAACGAAGTTTTATCTGGATACATCGAAGATTTCTGCCAAGTTTACCTGGATGACATATTAATCTACAGTCGATCAGTCAAGGAACATTTACACCACCTGGATCTTGTACTTGAAAGACTAGAACAACATGGATTAACATGTAAACCAAGCAAATGTGTCATTGGCAGCAACAAAGTCAAATACCTGGGACATATATTGAGCGAAGACGGCATTGACAGAGAGGAAGAGAAGAATGAAGCTATCAGTAATCACCCTGTACCAAGAACACGAAGACAATTACGACAATTTTTGGGATTATGTGGTTGGTACAGGAATGTCTCTCGATAATCTGGGCATTGAGGAAGTTTCGAGGATATCTTGAAGGAAGGCATTTTAAATTATACACGGATCATGCAGCGCTCCAATGGCTGAACAAAACCAAGGATAGTCGAGCCAAATTGACAAGATGGGCATTAGCATTGGGAGCCTATGATTACCAAATAATTCACGTCCCCGGAAAAGATAATCAAGCCGCCAACTTCTTGTCCAGACAACCACAGGGCAAGGCTGAAGATGAAGAAGTGGAGGACATTCCAGAGTGGGTGATTGAAAAGAGTGCAAAAATACCGATAACCCTCAACGTAATTGAACTGGAAACACCCACACTTGATGATATTCGACGATGGCAGGATGAAGATCGTGATGTGGCTGCCATCAGAACATACATCGTAGATAACAATAGTCCACTGAGAAGCAATCTACGTCAACGAGTGGACAGAACAAGAGCTAACTACACCGTAGCTGACGGGATCCTCTGGTACCATAGTCAACAGATGGTACAAGAAGTGCCAGTGGTTCCCGATGAACGCCGACTTGGTTTTCTGAGAAAATATCACGACAGTGATGAAGCAGCACACCCTGGATGGAGAGAAACGTATCGTCAAATCCGTAACCGCGTGTATTGGTATGGGATGCAAGATGACATACGCAGATATGTAAAAGGGTGTGATACGTGTGCTAGAGTAAAGCCACTGAACAAGAAACCAAGTTCAGCAATGAGAAGTCGAAGACCTACTTCACCATGGGAGGTAGTCAGCATCGACTTGATAGGTCCATACCCACGCACATCACGTGGAAAGACAAATATATTAGTTGTGACAGATCTTTTCACTAGATGGATCGAAGCATTTCCTTTGGGGGCCACGTCGACCTCGAAGATAGCACAAGTACTCAAAGATGAAGTATTCAGTCGATATGGTTATCCGAGAGCAGTACTCAGTGATAATGGTCCCCAGTTCAGATCAAAAGAATGGAAAGCAGTGAACAGAGATTGGCACACAGAAATATGGACAACGCCAATATACCATCCACGAGCCAACCCCACGGAAAGACAGAACCGGAATTGAAGAAGTTGTTGCGTTTAAATTTATTGGATCAAGAACATAAAAACTGGGATCAACAACTGCACAAATCATTATTTGCAATAGGCAATAGAGCAAACAGAACAACTGGTTTTTCGCCTGCCCAATTGTTACTAGGGGCAGAGATGAAGAAGCCTGGGGATTGGCAAATTCAAGTCGAAGAATAGTATCAAAGTTTAATATCGACTATTGTCTGATAGTTTCAAAGTTGAAATCAAGTATTGTTTGATTAGTTCAAAGTATAAAATTGTTGTTCAATCCAGATCAAGTTAAAGTTGGAATTTGTACAAGTAATTTGATCAAGTAATTCAAAGTTTGACATTGTGTGAAAAAGAATTAAAATAATTGTTGAAAAAGAAATCGGATAATCATTTTTTTTTTAAAGCAATAAAATCAGGTTTTTTTTTGTTTCGTAAAAACTTGTGTTTAATTTAATTTAATTTTTTTTTTTCTCTTTTCTTTAAACAAAAACGTGCGTGTTGTTTCAATTACAAAATATTTAGTAATATCTTTTGCTAATATATTTTTTTTTGTTTTTGTCGAGTATCGGAATCATTGCAGATTCGGGCAGCGCTTCTTTGAGGATAAAGAGAGCCAGGATACCGCGACAATGTTAAGAAAAAGTGTTTGAATGAGCAATAATTTAAATTAAAATAGATAATAATACAGTGTACTATATATGTGTAATTTACAGGTCTCCTGATTCAGACATAAACAAATTTGAAATGTTTCATAAAATAAATGCCGAAAAAAGTTGTAACTTATTATAATGGGTGATCAAATTTGGGGAATCTTATGGACTTATTTGACTCTTATATCGTGTTAAAAATTGAAAAAAGTGCAACACGTATTACACAAACTTCATCTACAGGCTTAGATAACTTCAGAGTACATAAAACATTCAAATACTTAGACTCAAATATCCTAAATACTCTATTATCTGAGCATCAGGGTCAAACATTATCATTAGTGGCAAATAAATATAAACAAACAGATCATTGTACAATACGTCAGAGAATATTTAATCCATTTAATGCAAGCTATATGTCCTACATGCTAAACACCATAACTCTACCTGACCTGATACCAACGAATCCAAATGAAAATTTCAAGTACTGGGAATATTTTCAATATTGTTTTGATATCATTTTTCCACTTATAAAGATGAATGTCACATATAACAAATTGTCTTATAAATCATGGGTCACACCGAACATTATAAAAGCTGGTAGGTTATTAAGAGAATTATTTAAAACTAAAACCGGTAATGTCGAGTTGGAACAAAAATACATAGCTTTAAAAAAATAACATAAAAAGGATATTAACCAGGTCAAAAAGCTTTATTTTTTGAAAGATATAGATCTTTCTACTTCTACACAAAATAAAATCTGGGCTGGTGTAAACAAAATATTGAATAAAAATTCAAAAACATGACAAAAAATTACTTTGTGTCATGATAGTACTATATAAGATACCCAGGAAATATTAAAATGTTCTCCAAGTTTTTTCTAAATTCAGTGCGGTCGAAACTATTTGTTCATTTTAGTAATGACTTATCACCACAGGGTACTATATCCAAGAAAAATTATTTACAATCAATTTTTGTATTTTTTACAACGGCTAAAGAAGTTTATAACAATATAATGACCCTTCCTAATAAGAAAACAACAGGCTCTAATGATGTACCAAATTGGATTCTTAAAGAAAATGCAAATATTGTTTCTCTATATTTGGTGCATTTTCAAACACATTAAAAACGTCAAAAATAAAAGCCCATTTTAAGAAAGGCGATCCGCAAAATATCGGAAATTATAGATCAATATCTTTACAATCCGCTTTTTGAAGATTTTCGAAAAAGTCATCTGCGATAGAATTGTCAATTTTCTTGAAAATAAAATGTTACTGTACTATACACAGCATGGTTTTCGAGCAAATCATTCGACCACCCCACTATTTTCGACTTTTATGAATATCTCACCAAATCTTTCAACAAAGGAATTTTAATGTGTAGAAGAAGTGTAAAAGTGGGTAAAGTTTTTGTTATACAAAAGAAAATATTCGCTGTATTTTTAAAATTGGTCAACGGGATTCATGTGAAGAAATTTTGAAAATCTCCAAAATAATGACTTTTTGCAGCATATATGCTTACGAGTATCCACTCTTATTACGATTTAATTTTTTCATATCAGTATTTAATTTAATTAATAAATTCAATGACAATTAAATGTGTCGGGTATACGCTATAGTCTTCTACAGTTTGTCATACGTAACCGAAAAGAATTTGGACAAACATTGTATGTTGACACGAAAGTATACACAAATAAACAAATATTAAATAAAAATATCACTTCAACAGAAGTTAATACTGTCTAATAAATATATAAAAAATATATATATATATAAAAAAATTAGAATAATATGAAAAAGTTGGCCGTTGCATCACAATCGTCTTTGGTGTAATGGATAGCACACTGGACTAGATATCCAGAGGCCCGAGGTTCGATTCGTGGTTGACGAGTTAATTTTTTCATATCAGTATTTAATTTAATTAATAAATTCAATGACAATGAAATGTGTCGGGTATACGCTATAGTCTTCTACAGTTTGTCATACGTAACCGAAAGGAATTCGGACAAACATTGTATGTTGACACGAAAGTATACACAAATAAACAAATATTAAATAAAAATATCACTTCAACAGAAGTTAATACTGTCTAATAAATATATAAAAAATATATATATATAAAAAAATTAGAATAATATGAAAAAGTTGGCCGTTGCATCACAATCGTCTTTGGTGTAATGGATAGCACACTGGACTAGATATCCAGAGGCCCGAGAGGTTCGATTCCTGGTTGACGAGTTAATTTTTTCATATCAGTATTTAATTTAATTAATAAATTCAATGACAATGAAATGTGTCGGGTATACGCTATAGTCTTCTACAGTTTGTCATACGTAACCGAAAGGAATTTGGACAAACATTGTATGTTGACACGAAAGTATACACAAATAAACAAATATTAAATAAAAATATTACTTCAACAGAAGTTAATACTGTCTAATAAATATATAAAAAATATATCTATATAAAAAAATTAGAATAATATGAAAAAGTTGGCCGTTGCATCACAATCGTCTTTGGTGTAATGGATAGCACACTGGACTAGATATCTAGAGGCCCGAGGTTCGATTTCTGGTTGACGAGTTAATTTTTTCATATCAGTATTTAATTTAATTAATAAATTCAATGACAATGAAATGTGTCGGGTATACGCTATAGTCTTCTACAGTTTGTCATACGTAACCGAAAGGAATTCGGACAAACATTGTATGTTGACACGAAAGTATACACAAATAAACAAACATTAAATAAAAATATCACTTCAACAGAAGTTAATACTGTCTAATAAATATATAAAAAATATATATATATATATATAAAAACTAGAATAATATGAAAAAGTTGGCCGTTGCATCACAATCGTCTTTGGTGTAATGGATAGCACACTGGACTAGATATCCAGAGGCCCGAGGTTCGATTCCTGGTTGACGAGTTAATTTTTTCATATCAGTATTTAATTTAATTAATAAATTCAATGACATTGAAATGTGTCGGGTATACGCTATAGTCTTCTACAGTTTTTCATACGTAACCGAAAGGAATTTGGACAAACATTGTATGTTGACACGAAAGTATTCACAAATATACAAATATTAAATAAAAATATCACTTCAACAGAAGTTAATACTGTCTAATAAATATATAAAAAATATATATATATAAAAAAATTAGAATAATATGAAAAAGTTGGCCGTTGCATCACAATCGTCTTTGGTGTAATGGATAGCACACTGGACTAGATATCCAGAGGCCCAAGGTTCGGTTCCTGGTTGACGAGTAAATTTTTTCATATCAGTATTTAATTTAATTAATAAATTCAATGACAATGAAATGTGTCGGGTATACGCTATAGTCTTCTACAGTTTGTCATACGTAACCGAAAGGAATTTGGACAAACATTGTATGTTGACACGAAAGTATACACAAATAAACAAATATTAAATAAAAATATCACTTCAACAGAAGTTAATACTGTCTAATAAATATATAAAAAATATATATATATATATATATATATAAAAACTAGAATAATATGAAAAAGTTGGCCGTTGCATCACAATCGTCTTTGGTGTAATGGATAGCACACTGGACTGATATCCAGAGGCCCGAGGTTCGATTCCTGGTTGACGAGTTAATTTTTTCATATCAGTATTTAATTTAATTAATAAATTCAATGACAATGAAATGTGTCGGGTATACGCTATAGTCTTCTACAGTTTGTCATACGTAACCGAAAGGAATTTTAACAAACATTGTAATTTGACACGAAAGTATACACAAATAAACAAATATTAAATATAATAATGTGACAATAAGAAAACAAACCCTTTAAAACAAAAAATTCTAAATCGGTTCATAAATGACGGAGTTCTGAGATAAAACAATTAAATGTGTAACACTTGTATGTTTATTGTATTGAATCTCATATATGTTAGGTATTGACCAATAGTATAATAGAAATGTGTTAGAAATAATCCACCAAATGCATAAACCCCATCTTTCTAAGGAGTTCCATTTAAAGTTCCATGAATGGAACTTTAGGGGGTTGTTTTCCCATCTTTTTAGGGAGTGGTGAGGAAAAGTTTTGAGTTTTTCTAATTATCTTCCTAATTTGTAGCTATTTAGCGTCGAATTCAAGAAACCACATCTTTCTAGGATGTATAGAAGAAAAAGGGAGCTTTTAGGGGTGTTTTTTCCATTTGTGAATGGTGGCGATAGGAAAATTTACTTTAATAAAATAATCTTGTTAATTTAATCCGTTTCACGTTGAATAAAAAAAACCCGTTCATTTTAACATGAAAAGAAGTGAAAAGGGCAGTTTTAGGGGTGTTTTTCCTCTTTTTGGAGATTGCGATATAGGTTATAAAATTTTCGTAGTATTCTGTTAATTTGACTTTATTTTGAGTCGATTGGTGAAAATCCCATCTTACTGCCGTGGATAGAAGTTAAAAGGGTAGCTTCGGGGGTGCTTTTCAGATTTTTTTTCGGAGGAAGCGATGTAAGTTTTTAAGTTTTTTGAATAAAAAACTGCATCTTCCTAGCATGTATACAAGAAAAGGGGTAGTGTTATGGGTGTTTATCCCATTTTCGAAGGGTAACGATAGAAAAATTAACGATTTTAAAATAGTTCTACTATTTTAAACCCGGTCCACGTCGAATGAAAAAAACCTGATCTTTCTAACATTAATAGAAGTGAAAAAGGCAGTTTAAGGGGTGTTTTCCCATTTTCGGAGGTTTCCGATGTAGATAATGAAATTTTTTAAAGTAATCTATTAATTCGACTTTAAAAAAGTAATCTGTTAGTTTGATTTTAAAAACAAAATCCCATCTCTCTAACTAGAATTGAAGTGAAATGGCAATTTTACGGTTGTTTTCCTTATTTTCGGGAGGGGAGGGGCTTGCGATGTAGGAAATGAAATTTCTTAAAGTATTCTGTTAACTTGACTTTATATCGGGTCAGTTGGTGAAAATTCCATCATTTCAGTATGTAAAGAACTGAAAAACCTAATTTTGGGGGGTGTTTTTCGATTTTCCGGGAGGTTGTAATGAAAAATTTTAAATTTACTTATTAATTTGTAACTATTTAGTGTCAAATGCAAAAAACCTCATCTTTCTAGCATGAATAGAAGGAAAGGGGTTGTTTTACGGGTGTTTTTCCCGATTGCGGAGGGTTGTGATGGAAAAATTTACTTTTTTCAAATAATTCTGTTAGCTTGAACCTGTTCCACGTCGAATGGAAAAACCCGATCTTTTTATCATGAAAAGTAGTGAAAAGGTCAGTTTTAGGGATGTTTTTCCCATTTTCGAGAGGGTTGCGATGTAGGGAGTGGAATGCGATGTAGGTAATGAAATTTTTCAGAGCGTTCTGTTAACTAGACTTTAAATCGGGTCGCACTGAAAAAATTTAAGTTTACCGATTTTTCCCGTCAGTTTGAAACAATTTCACATCGAATACAAAAAACTGCATCATTCTAGCATAAGGGCTTGGTTATAAGGGCTTTAAAAAATTTTTGCTGGTGAAGCTGCAACGGGTAATGGTAGCAATAAATAATAATTGATCAATGCAAAATATAATAATAAAAAAGTTAAAATAAAATGAGAATATAAGTTAATGTTTACAAAATTACAATAAAAAACGTATAAAAAAAAACTTCACACAGTGTAAGGTCACCCATCCTAAAACTAATTGTAATCATATGTGCATAACTTTTAATAATAAACGCAAACTGCTGTATTCAAATTGCTATGACTCTTTCTATATAGTAAAGAAATTAATAGGTATATATCATATTGTTCTTTTTATATTTTCTACATGGATGTTTACTATTGATACTGTCTTAAGTTTAATTAAAACAAGAAAATGTAAAATTTTCCACTTTTTCGATGCAAATTTCCAGTTTTCGCAATTTTCCCGTCGGTTTGGGTAATACAGCTACCTGTTATGCCAAACATCAATTTTACAGCATATCTGGAAGTATCGTAGAATATTGATCTATTAGTTACCAAGAATTGTGGACGTTCCCGCGAATTTTGCGTTTTTGAAGTGAAATAACTTTTTAACGGTTAATTCGTTAACGTTGATTGAAAAAACTGTTTCTTATAATACCGTAAAGTATCTTTATTCGAAATACCAACACTGTAGTTCTTTTCGTTCAAAAGATACAGCACCTAAAAATGAGTCTAAATTAAGGTGTTGTAATAGCACTGTAGTGAGAAGTCCGAATGTGTCCCTTAAAACTCGGCCTTACGCACTACTGCGCTCTAGATATGTATATTTTTATTACACACTCGATTTCATGAGTTCGTCACATTCATTTAAAATACTAATCCAAAATTGCACTGAACTAAAAATTTTAATGTTCCGATATTAAATTGTATTAATGCGATTTCTACCTCCACGATATATATATTAAAATACATTTATCCGCTGGAGTAGTGTATGTTTCTACACACGTAGTCGTAGTGGGAGACCACTGCACCTGCTACAAAAAGTCGAAAAAGCTGCTTTACAAAATTTTAAAAACATACTATGAAAAAACTTACGAAATACATTTTTTCAACCAAATCTTTTTTTCATTTTACTTTGCATTCTTACATTTTAGTTATCGCTATTTCATTTATAAATTGCTTGGCTCTTTAATTGGGATATCAACTATTATATGATGATATGAATCACTTTTTAAGGAGCAACTATTATGAAGTATATTCCCGAAAACTCTGTCCGTTTTTACATTTATGTTTTTCATCGCATATCACTACTTTTTGAGAGGTATATATATATATATATATATATATATATATCAACTATTATATGATGATATGAATCACTTTTTAAGGAGCAACTATTATGAAGTATATTCCCGAAAACTCTGTCCGTTTTTACATTTATGTTTTTCATCGCATATCACTACTTTTTGAGAGGTATATATATATATATATATATTTCCCCATAAACCCCTGTGATATAGGGATCAAATGAAAGGGCTTGATGAATGATATACATATATATATATATATATATATATATATATATATATATATATATATATATATATATATATATATATATTTATATATATATATACATATATATATATATATATGTATATATATAAAAATATATATATATATATATATATATATATATCAACTATTATATGATGATATGAATCACTTTTTAAGGAGCAACTATTATGAAGTATATTCCCGAAAACTCTGTCCGTTTTTACATTTATGTTTTTCATCGCATATCACTACTTTTTGAGAGGTATATATATATATATATATATATATATTTTTATATATATACATATATATATATATATATATGTATATATATATATAAATATATATATATATATATATATATATATATATATATATATATGTATATCATTCATCAAGCCCTATCATTTGATCCCTATATCACAGGGGTTTATGGGGAAATATATATATATATATATATACCTCTCAAAAAGTAGTGATATGCGATGAAAAACATAAATGTAAAAACGGACAGAGTTTTCGGGAATATACTTCATAATAGTTGCTCCTTAAAAAGTGATTCATATCATCATATAATAGTTGATATATATATATATATATATATATATATATTTTTATATATATACATATATATATATATATATATATGTATATATATATATATATATATATATATATATATATATATATATATATATATATATATATATATATATATATATATATGTATATCATTCATCAAGCCCTTTCATTTGATCCCTATATCACAGGGGTTTATGGGGAAATATATATATATATATATATACCTCTCAAAAAGTAGTGATATGCGATGAAAAACATAAATGTAAAAACGGACAGAGTTTTCGGGAATATACTTCATAATAGTTGCTCCTTAAAAAGTGATTCATATCATCATATAATAGTTGATATATATATATATATATATATATATATTTTTATATATATACATATATATATATATATATATGTATATATATATATAAATATATATATATATATATATATATATATATATATATGTATATCATTCATCAAGCCCTTTCATTTGATCCCTATATCACAGGGGTTTATGGGGAAATTACAAAACTCCAATTGTGGTGGCCGCCATATTGGATTTATAATGACGTCACCTTATAGACTGTGTTTCGCTCATCAAGCCCTTTCATTTGATATCCATATCATAGGGGTTAATGTGGAAATTATAAATCGCCATTTACGTCGGCCGCCATATTCGATTTAGAATAACGTCACTTTATATTCTGTGTTTCACTCATCAAGCCTCTTTATTTGATACTCATATCATAGGGGTTAATGTGGGAACTTTAAATCTTAATTTGCGGCGGCCCCCATATTCGATTGAAGATGACATCCTTCACTAATGTAGTTATCTAAATAATTTTGAGTCGGCGCTGAAATATCACCATCGTAATGGAAGAAGAGTGGATCTGATTTTCGGTTTATAGTAAAAGTTTCCCATTTGTAACGAATTTGACCTTACTTTTTTGTTCTAGAACACACACACGAAAATTAGCTGTTTATCTGTTTTTCTGTTTTCGTCCTTGGGTAATTGCGTCCACAGACAGACGGACGGACATGCGGAAATAGGCCCATTTATAAACAAACGCTCGCTCTGCTCGCAAAGGGATTTCCCCCTTGACCCGTTGGCTCTGCGTCACAGAAAATAACATTACATGAATTGAAAAAAATTTGAAAATAATTCTTACCTAAAAGTACATACCATTAAATAATTAACGCGGTGGGGCGGGGGGGTAGTTTTTCGGAAGCGGAATTTTTAAGGGGGGAATTTTTTGGGTTTTTTAGGAGGAGAGGGGTTTGGTTTAGTATGAGGGTTTTGGGGGACTGCGCATATATAGGTCTCACATTACGATTTTCAATGGGTAGCGATGAAAAAAAATTTGGTTTTTCGAATTAACCTGTTAATTTGCAGTTATTCTGCGTTGAATGAAAAAAACGCATCTTTCTTACATATAAAGTGGCAAATGGGTGATTTTAGGGGGCGTTTTTTTCATTTTCGAGGGGGTGGCGATGAAAAAATTAAAGTTTGTCGAATAACCCCATTAGTTTCAAGAAATTCTCCACAAAATGCAAAAAACCCCATCTTATTACCATGAATAGAAGTTAAAAGAGTAGTTTAGGGGATTGTTTTCCCATCTTTTTAGGAAGTGAAAACTTTTAGGTTTTTCAATTACCTTCTTAATTTGTAGCTATTAAGCGTCGAATGGAAATAAACCACATCTTTCTAGCATGTATAGAAGGAAAACTGTGGTTCAGGGGTGTTTTTTCCATTTGCGAATGGTTGCGATGGAAAAATTTATTATTATAAATTAATCCTGTTAATTTAATACTGTTCCACGTTGAATAAGAAAAACCAGATCTTTATAACATTAACATAAGTGAAAAGAGCAGTTTAAGGGGTATGTTTCCTCTTTTTGGGGATTGCGATGATGGTTATAAAATTTTCGAGTTATTCTGTTAATTTCACTTTATTTCGGGTCGATTGGTAAAAATCCCAAGTTTCTACCATGTAAGTTAAAAGGGTAGCTTAGGGGGTCCTTTTCCCATTTTTTGGGAGGAAGTGATGAAAGTTTTTAATTTTTTTGAATAACCTTCTTAATTTGTACCTATTTAGCGTCGATTGCAAAAAACTGCATCTTTCTAGCATGTATTGAAGAAAACGGGAATTTTTAGGGGTTTTTATCCCATTTGTGAAGAGTAACGATGAAAAATTTACGTTTTAAAAATAATCCTGTTATTTTAAACCCGTTCCACGTTGAATGAAAAAATCTTAATCTTTCTAACATGAATAGGAGTGAAAAAGGCAATTTAAGGAGTAAAACAGAAAATCCCATCTCTCTAACATAAATTGAAGTGAAATGGGAATTTTACGGATGTTTTTCCTATTTTCGGGGGAGAGGGAGTATTGCGATGTTGGTAATGAAACTTTTCAAAGTATTTTGTTAACTTGACTTTATTTCGGGTCGATTGGTGAAAATCCCATCTTTTCAGCATGTATAGAACTAAAAAACGTAATTTTGGGGAGTGTTTTTTTCGATTTTCCGGTAGTTGTTTTCCCAATTATAAAGAGTTTTGATGGAAAAATTTACTTTTGTTCAAATAATTTTGTTATTTTGAACTTGTTCCTCGTTGAATGGAAAAAATCCGATCTCTCTATCATGAATAGAAGTGAAAAGGTCAGTTTTAGGGATGTTTTCCCCATTTTCAGGGGGGTTGCTATGTAGGTAATGAAATTTTTCAAAATTTTCTGTTAATTTGACGTTATTTCGGGTCGAATAATGAAAATCCTATCTTTCTAGAATGTATAGAACAGAAAAATGTAATTTTGGAGAATATTTTTCCAATTTTTCGGAAGGTTGCACTAAAAACTTTGAAATTTTCCGATTATTCTCGTCGGTTTGAAGCAATTTCGGGTCAAATGCAAAAACCCGCATCTTTCTAGCATGAATAGAAGAGAAAAAAGCAGTTTGAGGGGTGTTTTTCCCATTTTCGGGAGATTGTGATGGAAATAATGAAGTTTTCTGATAATTTGACTTTATTTCGGGTCGATTGGTGAAAATTCCATCTATCTAGCATGCATAGAACAGAAAAACGTATTTTTGGAAGAGGTTTTTCCGATTTTCCGGATAGTTGCACTGAAAAAATTTAGGTTAAACGACTTTTCTTATCGGTTTGAAGCAATTTCGCGTCGAATACAAAAAATCGCAGTGAATGGGGCAGTGTTAGGGGTGTTTTTCCCATTTTCGGGGGGTTGCGGCGGAGGTTATGAAGTTTTCTGTTAATTTGACTTTAAGTCGGGTTGATTGATGAAAATTCCATCTTTCTTGCATATATAGGACAGAACAACGTAATTTTGGAGGGTGTTTTTCCGATTTTCCGGGGGGTTGCAATGAAAAAATTGAAGTTTTCCCACTTTTCCCGTGGGTTTCAAGCAATGTTGCGTCGAATGCAAAAAAACGCATCTTTCTCGCATGTCTAGAAGTGGGTTAGGTTTTATATAGATGAGTCAGTCAGCTTCACTTTCAACTTTATTGTATACTAGCTGACCCGCCCCGGCTTCGCACGGGTTGTTTACAGAAAATATAAAACAGCGTAAGTTGCTCCGAGGTGATGTAGCTTTCGGCCAAATTGGTTGAGTAGTTTTTGAGTAATATCGTAACAAACAAAATCAATCATCTTTCCTCGTTATACATAATAGCATTACCCGTCGCGGCTTCGCCCGCAAAAATTTTATAACGCCCTTATAACCAAGTAACATATTATTTTCATCATTATGCAGTGTCACCTATTGGCAAAATGTTTGAAGTACTCATGTTGTGTATACTGCCATCTATAGACAAATTTTTAAAACCTGTTTGTTGTGTGCAACACTATCTTATGCATATTACTTCAAAAATAAACTAACTTAATATTAATTTTAAATTGATTCACTATGTGAATAGAAATCGAAACAAATGAAATCGAAACAAATATGAACAATGGACTGTAATAATATATGATCCACTGTTACATATCAATCACCTTATGCAGACTGCTATCTGTTGCATGCTTATATAAATAACAGTCAAAATATCTACATCCCCACTCCTGGGAGAACAATGTATAACACACAGCACCTAGAGCAACGAACATCAGTTACTCTGCACTTATAAATTATAGACCTATATATTATTAAATTATACAACTTTACCTTTTTTTATAATATTTAATGACAATTTATAAAAAAACTTGACAAATTATATACTTAAACCTTCTTCGCGAACCACTCTATCCACTAGTGAAAACAGCTTGAAAATCGGTACAGTTGTTTTTGAGTAAATCGCGAACAGACAGACAGATACAGCTGAGGGATTTTTTACTATGTAAGGATTAGATTTATATCAAGGATTAATATTTTCAAACGTTACAAAGTCGGGACTAAACTTAATATACCATATATATTTACATATACTGGGAATAAACAGATATTTTTTGGTGTTCTTCCCCATTTTCTGAGTTGTTTCGTTTGAAAAATTAAAGTTGTCCAATTTTTCCTATAAATTTCAAGTTCAAACAGGTTGAATGCAAAAACACCGTTCCAAATGTTTTTTTTTTATAAATTTTAAAAAAATTCTTTGTTGAAAAATTTTAACAATTCGTGTTATTCCTTTGAAGTATTCATAAGTAATAAATACAATGTATGTATGAAAACTATGAAAAAAACCATAATATAAACCATATAAAACGGAATATATTTTAAAATATATACCAAATAGGATCAAAAACATAAATGTAAGAAAGGGCCGAGTTTTCAGAGAAATCTTTAATGTAATAGTTGCTCGAAAAATTGCTCTAAAAAGTGATGATATTGGAGAAAGGACCGAGATATTTACAAAGTAAATAGCTGTAGACTTCATATAATAGTTGCTCCATAAAAAGGGACAATATAAAAGAATTGACCGAGCTTATTACAAAGTAAATAGCTCTAGACTTCATATAATATTTGCTCCTTAAAAAGTGATGATATCCTATTAAATAGCCGAGCTTTTTTCAAAGTAAATAGCTCGGTATACTATTAAACAAAAAAATTAACGAGGGGTAAATTGACTAAATGTAAGAAAAAATTTGGTTAAAATGTATTTCGTAAGTTTCCCTTAGTATGTTTTTAAAATTTAATACAACGCGGCAAGTTATTTTTTCAGATGATTTCAAATATCTTAAAACTTGACACGTTATAAAATTTTAAAAACAAACTAAGGGAATACATACGAAATACGTCTCAACCAAATTTATTCTTACATTTAATCATCTTACCCCTCATTAATTTTTTTGGTAAATAGTTTACCGAGCTGTTTACTTGGTAAATTGCTCGGCTCTTTAATGGGATATCATCACTTTTTAAGGAGCAAATATTATATGAAGTCTAGAGCTATTTACAAAGTAAATAGCTCGGCTCTTTAATGGGATATCATCACTTATTAGAGAGCAACTATTATATGAAGTCTAGAGCTATTTACTTGATAAATAGCTCTAAGTCTTTTTTTCTATATAATTACTATTTAAGAAGCATCTATTATATGAAGTCTACAGCAATTTACTTTGTAAATAGCTCGGTCCTTTCTCCCATATCATCACTTTTTATGGAGCAACTATTAATTTAAGGATTTCCCCGAAAACTCGGCCCTTTCTTATATTTATGATTTTGATCTGATATCCCTACTTTTTGAAAGGATTATATATATATATATATATATATATATATATATATATATATATATATATATATATATATATATATATATATGGGTCATCGAGCTCTTTAATTTGATCCCTATATCATAGGGGTATATGAAGGAATTATGAAGTCAATCTCAATTTGCGGCCGCCGCCATATTGGATTTAGAATGACGTCACCTTACCTATTGTGTTTCACTCATCAAGCCCTTTCATTTGATATCCATGTCATAGGGGTTAATGTGGAAATTGTAAATCTCCATTTGCGGTGGCCGCCATTTTGGATTTAGAATGACATAACTTTCTTTTTGTGTTTCACTCATCAAGCCCTTTTATTTGATACCCATATCATGGGGTTTACGTGGAAATTGAAAGTCGTTAATTTGCGGCGGCTGCCATATTCAATTTAAGATGAAATCCTACACTAATTTACATATCGAAATAATTTTCGGTGCCAAAAAATCACCATCGAAAAGGAAGGAGGGTGGATCTGATTTTCGGTTAAAAGTAAAAATTGCCCATTAACGAATTTGGGCCGAAATGGGCCTTTTTATAAACAAGCATTATATCAAGGATGAATATTTTCAAACGTTACAAAGTCGGGACTAAACTTAATATACCATGTATATTTACATATACTGGGAATAAAAAGGTAATTTTTGGTGTTCTTCCCCATTTTCTGAGTTGTTTCGTTTGAAAAATTAAAGTTTTCTAATTTTTCCTATACATTTCAAGTTAAAACAGGTTAAATTCAATAAAACCGATCCAAATCTTTTTTTTGGATCAATTTGAAAAAATTTCTTTGTTGAAAAATTTTAACAATTATTGTTATCCCTTTGAAGTATTCATAAGTAATGATTACAATCGTGCAAAATACATTTATAGTAAATATCATCCAATCAGAAAGGACTCGCATACATATCAACGAATCAGATGGATATATGCTTTCTAATGTTAAATTAATTAAAACGAAAATTGTAAATTTTCCTTTTTTCCGATACAAATTTCCAGTTTTCGGAATTTTCCCGTCGGATTGGTTACTAGATCTGCCTGTATGCCAAATATCAATTTTACAGGAAATCTGGAAGTAGCGTAGAATTATGATCTATTAGTCGCCAAGAATTATGGGTATTCCCGCTAGTTTTGCATTTTTGAAGTGAAATAACTTTAAAACTGTTTATTTCATAAAGAAAAGTAAAAACTTATTTTCTTATATTTCCCTAAATAGCTTATATTCGGGGTCAGATCACCTCTGATATTTCCTGTAGTAATAGCACTGTAAGTGAGAAGGCCAAATGCCCCTTAAACTCGGCCTTGCGCAATACCGTGCTCTACATCTACAATTTTAAATCTTATAAATTTTTTTTTTTTTTTTTTAATATTAAGGCAGATATGTCCAATTTAGTGTTTACTTCTCCCTCTAAGCCCCCCTTTCCTTGTCCGATTTTACCCATTTTTGAATACATTTTTGAATAATTTGACCTTTTGAATACCTTAAGCACCTCAAATACCAAATGTCATTCCGATAAAATAAAAACTGTGACCGCACTATCTTATTAACTAATAACTTTTTATGTCTTCTTTTTATGTTAAATTAATTAAAACGAAAATTGTAAAAATTTCCTTTTTTCCGATACAAATTTCCAGTTTTTGGAATTTTTCCGTTGGTTTGGGTACTAGATCTCCCTGTATGCCAAATATCAACTTTACAGGATAACTGGAAGGATCGTATAATATTGATTTCTTAGTCTTACAAAATTCAGGGCGATTTCGCGAATTTTGCATTTTTGAAGTGAAATAACTTTTTAACGGTTAATTCGTTAACGATGATTGAAAATACTGTATCTTATAATTCCGTAAAGTAGCGATATTCGAAATATCAACACTGTAGCTCTTTTTGTTCAAAAGATACAGCACCTAAAAAATTGCCTAAATTAAGCAGGAGTAATAGCACTGTAAGTTAGAACCGTGCTCAAGATAAAGTTTAATAGTATCTCCAAATTACAATAATATTACAATCGATTTCTTACAAACTATAGTACCTAGCCTAAGCTTTACCTATAAATTGACATCATTCTTAAAAAAACCGTTGATTGCATTTTTGAACTACAACTAAATGGATGGGAAAGCCATCCCTACAACTAACTTAAATAATGATAATGAATAGAAATTAATAAATATAAAAAAAAAACATAAAATAAAATAAAAATAAATTAAGATGAATTTAAATTAAAATTAAAATAAAACAAAATATGGAAATAAGAAGAAAAATAGAAAGCTAAGATAAGATTATTATTATTATTTATTACAATAAGATTGTGCTGGAATTAAGTAAAATCGCGTCGTGTGGTTGGGGAATTTATTTCTGAAGAATAGCTCATGTGGGTTGAAGCAGCCCAGAGTGCTGATCTCCGGAAAGAGGTTTTCAGGGGATCATTGAAGTAGGATAAGGCGGTGGATTTGGTGAATTCGATAAGCGTGGGGTGCTCGGTTTTTTTGTGGAGAATTTCGGTGGAAAATAGGATGGGTTTTCTTCGAAATCACACGAACGCATCGGTTTTGGAATCGTTGCATTTTTGCAAGCAGCGAGGCTGCATCGTGTGTACCCAGATTGGGGCTGCAAACGTTAGAATAGGGCGAATACCTGACTTGTAAAGTCGATGCTTAAGGTGTTCGTCCAACTTACTTTTAGCGTTGAGTAGTGGGTATAATCATGAGAAGCCTGCGTTTCCGAGGGCAAGATGCTTTGAGACGTTCTTTGTCCAATTCAACATCCTTTCCAGGGTTACACCTAGGTACTCAACGCTTTGAGTTTGGTTGATTTCTGTCTCAAACATCTTCAATTCAGGGAGTAAGTAGCGAAATTTTGCTTCCGCGAAAATAGGATTTCTTGAGTTTTGGCGGGGTTGATTGCAAGGATGTGCAATATTTTGCCGTATCGTCGGCGAATTGGGATGGAATGTCCTTAATGTAATAATGAAATAGGCGGGGTCCATGTATGGAGCCTTGTGGTACGCCGGCCCCGACACGGTAGCAGTTGGAAGTACATTGAGGGAGATGGATTTGGAAATTACGGTTGGATAAATAGGAGATGAGGAATTTGAGGATGTAGGTGGGTTCGTAGTGTTGGGTGAGTTTGTGGATAAGTCCATCGTGCCATACCGTGTCAAAAGTTTTTTTGATATCCAAGAGCACTGTGGATTTATTCCAATTAAATCCGGTAGCAATGTGGTCAGTTAGTCTGTGAAGTTGGCTCTCTGTTGAGTGGTTCGATCTGTACCCAAATTGTTGGGGGATTATCTGTCTAAGAATATTTTCATGCGAATGCAATCTATTAAAAACTACTTTCTCCAAGACCTTACTAAGAGATGGCAGCAGGCTGATGGGTCGGTAGCTCGAAGGCAAATTTAGTTGCTTTCCTGGTTTCAAAAGTGCTAAAACTTTAGCCGATTACCAAAGTTTCGGAAAATAACCAAGTCTCAGGCATGCAGTATAGATATAACCGAGTTGCACAACCGTCATCCGAGGATGATAGTGACGTACATCGTTACTTATTCCATCATCACCAGGAGCCTTCCTACAGTTAAGTTTTCTTAAAATGTTTGAAACGTCATGGGATGATACGCATTCGACATCGATTGGGTTAGTGACGAAAGAGCGAAGAGCGGAGGAGTGAAGATTGGAACACCAGTTGGGCCGTCTCCGTATCGTGATATTCGTCGCCATCGGTTAAACTGTGCTCCTTGGAAAAGGTGTCGGCTAGAAGTTGGGATTTGTTAGAATCTGAGTACAAGTACCCGTTTTCCGATAGAAGAGGAGGCAGTCTTGTGGAACCCTTGCGCCAACTCTTGGCAATTTTCCAGACGATGTTATCACGAGTGGTCAGAGCGGAAAGCCTCTGATCTTACATTTCATCTCTAGTTCGCGTAACCCTGTCACAGATTTCCGCTGACATTGACCTTACAGCGTCGTAGTGCTCGCGTAGCCTAGTCCTTTGCCAATATTTTCGCAATTATTTCCGAGTCCGTACAAGTTGTAGTGTGGCATCATCTAATTTAAGTGAGATTCCAAAAGACCGAGTTTTCTTAGGGATAGACCTGTTGGTAGCAACTATGATGTTCCCCGTGAGTTTACTTACTTCCGCGTATAATTGGGCGATGGATTTGATATGTCGAGTGATCAAGGTTTCGGCATTGAGAGACTCTTTGAATAATTTCCAATCCGCTTTCTCAAAGTCCAGTTGAGTCTGAATAGTAATGGCTTCATTTCACCGAATATGAACGTGGCAGGGCGATGGTCGCTGTGCATATCGAAGTGAACATCTAGATCCTATCGGATCTAGATGTTCAGTTAAATAAATAATATATATTACATTATAATTACATATATAACATTATAAAATTTAATATTACATTTTATATTACATTATAATAATATATACCCTTCCGTGGGTCCACCTTGTCATGGTGGGAGGTTCTAGTACCTAGCCTGCAAGCCAGTAGGAGGGAAAGCTAACGGACTCCAACTTCTCAATGTTCGGATCATTGTGCTGGTGTCGCGTGCTGTCATCATCGTCATCGTTGGTTTCGGTGTGCGGTGTTCGTGCACTGTCGCAAAATTACTCGTCGGCCACGTCATCAGGCAATGTCTTCGTGGAAGACGTCATAATGGCGGTCTCGTGCATCTCTGCCGGAAGTTGTCGAGAGGGGCTGCGGGTGGGGCCCAATTTCTCCGAAATTTTATGTGAGCTTGGTCACCATTCTTAAGTAGCGCTAGGTCGATGATAAAAGGCGGGTTCCTGCGGGTAGGCAACAATGAAGTTGCGTTGGACGGAATGTGCGAAGAGTGCACGCCCGTTGAAATTGTTAGATGTACAGTTCCAGGAAGTGTGGCAAGCATTAAATTCGCCCATGATTACGACTCGATCATGAGTTCATAAATTGTCGTCGACATCCTCTCCCTGTAGGCGTCTATCTGGGGGATTATATAAAGATGTAACTTTATAGTTACCACGATTGGACGAGATAAGAATGGAAACGGCTTCAAGATTACCGTCTTCTGGCATAAACTATGTCTTGCAGATGATTGCAATATGGATTTGATGCTGTTGAAGGAATGAGAGACACTCGGGGAGTTTGCGCCGGACGCTTTTAGAATTCCATTGCAAAAATCGGATTTGGGACTTATGGGAGGGTTGGTATGCCATTTTCGAACAAATGAGCTGTCATTTGGAAAAACACGAGAAGTTTTTCGGAGTTTGTTGAACAAGTTTTCCACTTGGTTTACACCTCAATCCTGAGTAGGAAAAGATCCATGAATTCAAGGGCTGGTTTGGGTCCACCTTTGATCTCCACGCAGGGTGGAGGTGTTGGGTTGTCTAATGGAAATTATGGGCGTACCCGCTATTTTACTGTTTTTGAATCGAAATAACTTTTTAACTGTTTATTCCTTATCGGTGATTGAAACAGTGTCTTATAATTCCCTAAACCGCTAATATTCGCTTATATTATAATAAAAATCAGCACTATTGCTCATTTCGTTCAGAAGATATTTCGGGGTCAAATTTGCTCTGATTTAACGTGTAGTAATAGTACTGTAAGCGCGAAGGCAAAAAACCCCTTTAACTCGACCTGTCGCACTACCGTGCTCTAGATTATTATAAGACAATATATATTATTATATTTCATCATGCTGTGGCTTAAACATATACTGAGCTGGACGGTTGGGCTTAAACAGGCTACTGTTTGAATAAATATTATAGAATTTTACTATTTTTGATACTATTTTTGCTGTTTGTTAAAATATCGTGTTACGTACTATGTTTTTATAACAAATTTAGATAAGTATTCGTGTGTTTTACTATTATATTATTATTTCAATTATTAAATCCATTCTGTTTTATTTTATTTATGCTATTTTATTTTATTTGATATTTAAAATAGAAGTTAATTATAAATTTTTTACAAGTGAATCGTTTTGTATTAGGATTAGTAATCTTTATTTTTATTTTTGGAGGTAATTCACTTATTACGAGTTTATTCAATACGTAACTAAGACGTCGTATACAGGAAAAGAGTTTCCCACTTTGAGACAAACAAGGAGCCGCAACCTTGGTACAACTCAGTCTGTTTGTAATGTTGATAAGCTTAAATTAAACACTAAACTCCAATCAACACTAACACTAAATTTACGGTTCGTATTATCACCAAACATGTCTCCGAACTAACTTCTCACAAACACATATATGACTCATCTTCACTGGTTTACACACACACACACCTAATTTTACTACAACGAATTAATTTAATTTAATAAAAAAGTTGTCAGTGATTTTGAAACTGTCAGTGATTTTAACCCGAGAATATTACAATGTTACAATATGAGTCGCGGAACATGACACTGAGCCATCATTCGCCTAGTGTTACAGTTAATAAATAGGGTATAGATAAAAAAAACCAACCAAGGTCGCATAGTAGTAGATAGGCTATGAGAGTACGAGCGCAAAAATGGTCATTTTCCCATGTTATTTCCCATAAGGAATTCTAAGGTCGATTTTGCACTTTTTGTTCCCTTCTGCACATGCGTAGTTGTTCCTCTGCCTACGCATCTGTGCACACCAGCGCGCATATCTCTTAGCCTACCACCGCGCATACTCTTCAGTCAGTGCATTTTGTCGACCATCACACATGTTTTTTAGCCAACCATCATTCAGTGTACCCCAAGCTGCCAGTAAATCCCTCTCTGGAAGTTTCTTAGTGAGGGGGATCGAGGGTAGGGGGGGGGGGTTTATACTAACACTAAATTTATTTTTCGTATTATCACCAAACATGTCACCGAACTAATTTCTCACAAACGCATATTATGACTCATCTTCACTGGTTTACACACACACCTTATTTTTACTACAACAAATTATTTTATTTTAAAAAAAAACGGGACCCGTTGGGGATTGTAACCCGGTAATAATACAACGTTTGTAATGAACTCATCTTGCCTCGGGACCACCATGTTAGTAGTAATATGGAAGAAAAAATAGTGAACATATAAAAAAAATGATCAAGGTTATCGAAGCTATCAACTAATGTTTTGTAGGAATAAAAAAGTATAGATAAAGACATAAGCAAGGTCGAATTTATTATTAGTATAAATTAAAGTTCAACCAACGATTGTGTAGTTAGAGTTTATATCATTTTTCGCATACCTTTTGCAAACCATTCTAATTGTGAAATGTATGGTGGAGAAAAGAAAAATTATTATAAATTATTTTCATTCTTTTTTGGTTTATTAATTAACAATGAGGTAATGGTAAATACAATAATAAAAACAATGTAAAAATGTAACAAAAATAATTATGAACTACATCAAAATATAATTGTAATTGATCAGCAATTTATAATAAAAGTGAAAAAAAATTTTTTGCAAGTCATCTAAATCATACAAAAAGGTTCAAACAATAGTATTATTAAATGGTATAATTTTATTTACAGAAATGTGTGACAACCAAAACAAAATAGATAACAGAAGTAAAGACCTTCCTATTAAGCGTTTGTAAAGTAAATATCAGATTTTCCTCTTTTTAGCATACGTTTCGCCTTCATCTTCACATTTTGGTTTGGTATTTAAAGCGTAATGGCCCCATGGTAGAGTATCATAAGAACCCGGTATGAGATAGCGCTTGTCATTATAAGGGCTAAGAGCAATTTTCGTTTGAGTTTCAGTAAAAAGATTGAGTTTATCAGATTTAATTAAATTTTGGTCAACTGATAACTCCTTAAAGTTCCCTCCACACATTCAACATAATCCTCAAATGTTATCATTGTTTTTAGAACTGATCGCTTCACACCCTTAGCCTTTTTAGTGAGTCCAACGTTGTTCAATTCCATATCAATTGCATCTTCCATAATTTCTTCATTTCGGAGTTTCTGACGAAATTTAGCTATTTCTTCTGGTGTGGTTAAAACTTTCAGTGTAATTTTGTAACTTGTAATATAATTTTGATCTCAAACCTACAAAATGAGTCATAGGGGTTCCATTATTCTCATCCTTCATCATACCCAACACTTTTGTATTAACACATGGAATATCATAAACATTTGGTTCAGGATATTGGCTAGTGTCATAATATTTACGACAATCTTTTTTTATTAGTTCATTAGGATCGCAGTTACGAATTTCGTAAATAATAGAATCGGTATCTGTATATAGAGCACTACAATCATTACCCAATTGTGGAACAATATAACCATAATGAAAATCGTAGATGGTGGTTTTAGCTAAATCCAGAATTGCCGCACCAATATACAGGGGTTTGTTGAAGAATATCTCCATCTTTTTTAGTTCAATAGCAACTAAATTGGAGTTAAAAATTGTACACGAATGAAATTCTGGTTTAGCACCATAAGATTCAGCACCATACCGACCCTCCCATTTGTTAATGAGTTTAACATTTGAATGTTTTCGAATATTCTGCATAGTTTTTCCGAAAACGGCATTATTCATCAATTTAAACAAATTTTTCTCTAATTCATTTTTAGCATTCGTTCGCAGTCCTGTATTTAAGTCAATATACAATTGAAGCTAAACGGACTGCTTAAATTTTAATACCTTATGAATTTTAGCTATTTTTAATCCATATTTAAGAGCTTGTTTTAGCGCTCTGTAATGAAGTATATACCGCTCTTTATCGTAAACGGTACCCATCAATTTCTTCTGCTTAGAATTCGGTGCTGATCTATGTTCAGGACAAAAAGGCAAATCCTTATGTTTATCATGAAGTTCTTTAGGGTATGTTAGATCTACTTCTAGAAAATATCCATTATCGGTATTATCAGGAACGTTTGTGACGTCAATATTTGTATCACACCACTGAAAGCCGCCATACGGAAGACACTGACTCATCGCCCACCCATACTGGTTGTTAATATCCTTATAAACTTGATATACATCAGGCTTGGATGGATCATATCCGGGTATATATTTATTAATGTCTGTTAATAATTCGAGTTCAATATCTGTATGTTTTAGCATACAATCCCATGTGTAACCAGGTAGGGTGTAGTAATGAGCAGGATCCAAACTATAATTATTCATACAACTAGCTCGGAAAGTCTCGAAAATATCCGTCAGAAGCATAATATCGGTTTTCATGTACAGATCCACATAATCACCTAAATTGGAACAGTTAAACGTAGACCAAATATTTTGAGCATGATGATAAAGTAGTCTCGAGCACCGTTTCTCTTCTAAGCGATTGTAAAAACCATCTATATCAGGTAGCCGAATTTCATTAAATTTATCAAACGAATCAATGAAATCATAAGGCATTACACCTTTTCTGGTTAGGAGTTGAAATTCTTGTTCGGAAACATCAGTAAAAATCTTTCTAGTGTTTGGAAATTCAGGTAAATATGATGCCAGCTTATCCAGAGAAGAGTTCATTAATCTGAATGAGTCGATAAAACGAAATTTGATATTACAATCATCAATGTTTTTTGTGAAGCTGATATACTTTTCTTTTGTAATTAGAAGTAATTCAACACGCCCATCAATCTTCGTTGCAATATCTTCAACTATTAATATTCCATCATAATTAGATAGATTATGAAATACTACTGGAACCACAGATTATCTTGATAATTGATATTAAAACTCTCAGGAGAGGCACCTCTAAAATTGCTTCCTTCTCTATATCCCCCACTTCTAAACATTAAATGACAATGATCTCGAACTTTTGTTTCTCCTTCAACAAATGGTTTTTCACATATATGACAATGCGTGGATTTCTTGATAAATTGATCAAGCATGATAAATCTTTAATCCAAACATAATGATAACGAATAGGTTAAGAGTCATCATTCTTTTGGTTATCTTCATCATCATAATGGTTTTGGATCAATAATAAATTGACGTGATTAGCAAATTTGTTTTGGGTTAAATAGGCCGGTAACACATTATATCTTTTCTTACATTTCTTTAAGATGTAAACATTTATGGAAATCTGGTTTTGCTTTTCAAAGTTTGGAATCTGCTTTAATGTCATCGGATATTGTATCCCTTTCAGTTTTAATATTTTTGAATAGTGTGGATACTTTGAAACACGTTGGGGATCTTTTTCAACAGGATATAATGCCGATGTCACAGCCCATGCAAAGCATGCATCATCTACATTTTGAACGTTAATGCACGCTTCTTTTCGTTTGATTTCGAAGGGTAACGCAATGTATGACGATCCGAGCTATGGTGTAAATTTATTAATATTCACACCCAAGCTCGCAACCTTAACGAGAGCCCAACCGCTATCTCGTTCCAGAAATTCTTCCAATTCACGCATAATTGCATCAGTCGCGTTTGTCTTGAACCATTCTGTTACCTCGGTGTTCCTATATATAGACGCATTCGACGTGGTGAAATACTTATATTCGGTTTGTATTTTGTTTGCTGACATAATTTGAAATTCCCCACAGAAAACGACGTTAACTTTAATAGCTTCGTGGAGTTTTAAAGCATTAATAACTCGGCGTCGAAAAAGAGCCTCACAATCCTCGAGGAACGTTTAAGCATCTTTATGTTTAAGGTTGGTGATATCGCCCGTTCGGCGTTCGGCCCGTTCGGCATCCCATCTTATTTTCTTTATTGCTGTCTCCTTCCGAATTTTAATACCTGAACCACGTTTCACCGTACAACGATACCTTTTTATAAGACCCAAGACTGCAAGTGAATTTTGTTTTACACCAATAGACTTTGCAGTTTTGACGTTTTTACAAATTCTTCGACATCCAACACTACAAATTTTTAAGTCATCCAAATTATCCGCTTCAATTTTTGATATAATATTTAAAGTTATTAGATTATCCCGTAGAGTAGACATTATTTCTTGACATCTAGAAATATAATAAAGAATAATATGTATTATCTGTGCCATTTATATTGTATCAAGTAAACTTGAGGGTACCGAATTTATACGAAGATTATCGAAACTTCACGAAGATTTCCGAAAAAATGGTGTATATACAACCTGTTGAATTGAATCGAATCATTCTGACTTAACAAACTAAACAGAAAAGATGCCTAGACAATGCGATTAGGGTCGCGCTTGTGACTGTAGTGAATGTAAACCTGCCCCAAGTGAGAAGTGTGATGCATGTAAAGATGGAAAAGGATTTATTACTGAGAGCATCTACAAAAAAGATAGAAAAGGAATAGCAAATTATGATTTTAAAACATACTGTACGCATGTTATAATAAATTTTTGAAACCAGTAAAAGAGACGTATTTTAACCTATTATGCGAAATGGTAAATAAAACTTAATGGAATGTTTCAAGCGGAAAGTTGAATACTATGGCTATACTAGCTGTCACAACATAATCGAAAAGCAAATCATGACTATTTTGAAGGTTTATGTAACAATTAAAATCGTAACAAAGAAGTTGGGATACTGTGCAACACCACCAATCAAAATCTAGAACAACAATGGAAACCCTAACAAGAAGGTTTCAAGAACCATCCAATCAAATTCGAAGAGAAGTTCTTTAAACCTAAACCACAATCAAAATCATCAGTAGAAGACTAATACATCAATTGAAATTATTGTAACCTATGAAAATCTAACACCCGATAATCGTTATAGAATTATACTCTCAAATTTTGAAAACGTTGTTAGTTTGCAAAATAACAATATAACATTATGTAAATTTAAATTAATTATTAATCAATAAAAATTATAAGCTTTCAAATACATTTTATTTAAAAAAATTAATAAAATTTGTATACCTACCAATTTATTTTATAATTTATAACAAACAAACAAATAGTACCCACTGATGCAGTTTAGAAAAAACAATAATGACTTTAATCGTTAATATTTACTTTTTACACCAACCGGCTATCTCTCGTTGAAAGAGAGAGGTATAAAGAAAGTGATGAAACCATCAATTAAATTGATTTACATCCGATTCAGTTACAAGGTCACCAATCAAGAGCAACCTACACGTTTTCAATTCTCTAGTTAAAACAAGTTGCAACAGATAATGTGATAGAAAGAGGCGGGTATAAATAAAGACAATGATGCAGCTAGCAATTAAAATGATTCACATCCGATTCAGTTCTAAGGTCACATTCCACGAACTTGTTATCTATGTGCAGGTGGCTCTGCCGAATGCGGGTAGCCCGTTATTTTTTGGAACATTATGCAATAATAAGGTGGGATAATTTAGACCTATCGACTAAGATATAGACCTAGAACATGTTTGTGCTTATTCCACAATTATTATTAATTATAAACGGAGACTAAGATCCAAAGTCCACGCGTCGCTGAGTATCTTGTTAAGTTTTATAAATGCATTGTAATCATATTGCACAACTCTTATGCCCATTATTTTCTTGGAACATGATGCACTTAGATATATATAAAAGATCCCCAACGTGTTTCAAAGTATCCACACTATTCAAAAATATTAAAACTGATAGGGATACAATATCCGATGACATTAAAGCAGATTCCAAACTTTGAAAAGCAAAACCAGATTTCCATAGATGTTTACATCTTAAAGAAATGTAAGAAAAGATATAATGTGTTACCGGCCTATTTAACCCAAAACAAATTTGCTAATCACGTCAATTTATTATTGATCCAAAACCATTATGATATGAAGATAACCAAAAGAATGATGACTCTTAACCTATTCGTTATCATTATGTATGGATTAAAGATTTATCATGCTTGGTTTCCTGTCAGCTTAATAAACATAATGGTAAAATGTTTTTCTGTGATCGATGTCTACATTATTTCTACTCCGGCGAAAAGTTAAACACCCATTATGAAAACTGCAAGCAAATAAATGATTGTGCGATCAGAATGCCGAAGCTTGAGGAGAATGTTTTAAAGTTTAAGAATTTAAAAAATAAGGAGAAAACACCGTTTATCATCTATGCCGACATTGAAAGTGTGTTGGAGCCTATAGATAGTAAGATAAAATACCAGAAGCATGTACCAGCCGTTGTGGGTACTATTTCAAATGCTGTTATGATGATTCACTCTCATATTATCGTTCATACCGTGGAATTGATTGTATGGCACGGTTTACAAAGGAATTGAAACAAATATCTGAAGATATTGAAACTGTATTTTTGTGTTCATATGATATAAATCCTCTAACCAACGATGAAGAAGAACATTTCAAGAAATCCACGCATTGTCATATATGTGAAAAACCATTTGTTGAAGGAGAAACAAAAGTTCGAGATCATTGTCATTTAATGTTTAGAAGTGGGGGATACAGAGAAGGAAGCAATTTTAGAGGTGCCTCTCATGAGAGTTGTAATATTAATTATCAAGATAATCTGTGTTTCCAGTAGTATTTCATAATCTATCTAATTATGATGGAATATTAATAGTTGAAGATATTGCAACGAAGATTGATGGGCGAGTTGAATTACTTCCAATTACAAAAGAAAAGTATATCAGCTTCACAAAAAACATTGATGATTGTAATATCAAATTTCGTTTTATCGACTCATTCAGATTTATGAACTCTTCTCTGGATAAGCTGGCATCATATTTACCTGAATTTCCAAACACTGAAAGATTTTACTGATGTTTCCGAACAAGAATTTCAACTCCTAACCAGAAAAGGTGTAATGCCTTATGATTTCATTGATTCGTTTGATAAATTTAATGAAATTCGGCTACCTGATATAGATGGTTTTTACAATCGCTTAGAAGAGAAACGGTGCTCGAGACTACTTTTTCATGATGCTCAAAATATTTGGTCTACGTTTAACTGTTCCAATTTAGGTGATTATGTGGATCTGTACATGAAAACCGATATTATGCTTCTGACGGATATTTTCGAGACTTTCCGAGCTAGTTGTATGAATAATTATAGTTTGGATCCTGCTCATTACTACACCCTACCTGGTTTCACATGGGATTGTATGCTAAAACATACAGATATTGAACTCGAATTATTAATAGACATTGATATGAATATGTTTGTGGAACGAGGAATTCGCGGTGGAAGAATAATAAATATATACCCGGATATGATCCATCCATGGGTGGGCGATGAGTCAGTGTCTTCCGTATGGCGGCTTTCAGTGGTGTGATACAAATATTGACGTCACAAACGTTCCTGATAATACCGATAATGGATATTTTCTAGAAGTAGATCTAACATACCCTAAAGAACTTCATGATAAACATAAGGATTTGCCTTTTTGTCCTGAACATAGATCAGCACCGAATTCAAAGCAGAAGAAATTGATGGGTACCGTTTACGATAAAGAGCGGTATATACTTCATTACAGAGCGCTAAAACAAGCTCTTAAATATGGATTAAAAATAGCTAAAATTCATAAGGTATTAAAATTTAAGCAGTCCGTTTAGCTTCAATTGTATATTGACTTAAATACAGGACTGCGAACGAATGCTAAAAATGAATTAGAGAAAAATTTGTTTAAATTGATGAATAATGCCGTTTTCGGAAAAACTATGCAGAATATTCGAAAACATTCAAATGTTAAACTCATTAACAAATGGGAGGGTCGGTATGGTGCTGAATCTTATGGTGCTAAACCAGAATTTCATTCGTGTACAATTTTTAACTCCAATTTAGTTGCTATTGAACTAAAAAAGATGGAGATATTCTTCAACAAACCCCTGTATATTGGTGCGGCAATTCTGGATTTAGCTAAAACCACCATCTACGATTTTCATTATGGTTATATTGTTCCACAATTGGGTAATGATTGTAGTGCTCTATATACAGATACCGATTCTATTATTTACGAAATTCGTAACTGCGATCCTAATGAACTAATAAAAAAAGATTGTCGTAAATATTATGACACTAGCCAATATCCTGAACCAAATGTTTATGATATTCCATGTGTTAATACAAAAGTGTTGGGTATGATGAAGGATGAGAATAATGGAACCCCTATGACTCATTTTGTAGGTTTGAGATCAAAATTATATACACTGAAAGTTTTAACCACACCAGAAGAAATAGCTAAATTTCGTCAGAAACTCCGAAATGAAGAAATTATGGAAGATGCAATTGATATGGAATTGAACAACGTTGGACTCACTAAAAAAGGCTAAGGGTGTGAAGCGATCAGTTCTAAAAACAATGATAACATTTGAGGATTATGTTGAATGTTTAGAGAACTTTAAGGAGTTATCATTTGACCAAAATCTAATTAAATCTGATAAACTCAATCTTTATACTGAAACTCAAACGAAAATGGCTCTTAGCCCTTATAATGACAAGCGCTATCTCATACCGGGTTCTTATGATACTCTACCATGGGGCCATTACTCTTTAAATACCAAACCAAAATGTGAAGATGAAGGCAAAACGTATGCTAAAAAGAGGAAAATCTGATAGTTACTTTACAAACGCTTAATGGGAAGGTCTTTACTTCTGTTATCTATTTCGTTTTGGTTGTCACACATTTCTGTAAATAAAATTATACCATTTAATAGTACTATTGTTTGAATCTTTTTGTATGATGACTTGTAAAAAAATTTTTTTTCACTTTTATTATAAATTGCTGAGTTCATAATTTTTGTTACATTTTTATATTGGTTTTATAATTGTATTTACCATTACCTCATTGTTAATTAATAAATCAAAAAAGAATAAAAATAACCGAGTTTTTCTTTTCTCCACCATACATTTCACAGTCAATTAGAATGGTTTGCAAAAGGTATGCGAAAAATGATATAAACTCTAACTACACAATCTTTGGTTGAACTTTAATTTATACTAATAATAAATTCGACCTTGCCTATGTCTTTATCTATACTTTTTTATTCCTACAAAACATTAGTGGATAGCTTCGATAACCTTGATCATTTTTTTATATGTTCACTATTTTTTCATCCATATTACTACTAACATGGTGGTCCCGAGGCAAGATGAGTTCATTACAAACGTTGTATTATTACCAACACTGGTTACAATCCCCAACGGGTCCCGCTTTTTTTTAAAATAAAATAATTCGTTTTAGTAAAAATAAGGTGTGTGTGTAAACCAGTGAAGATGAGTCATAATATGCGTTTGTGAGAAGTTAGTTCGGAGACATCTTTGGTGATAATACGAAAAAATAAATTTAGTGTTAGTATAAACCCCCCCCCCCTACCCTCGATCCCCGTCAATAAGAAACTTCCAGAGAGGGAACTACTGGCAGCTTGGATTACACTGACTGATGGTTGGCAAAAAAAGATGTGTGATGGTCGACCAAATGCACTGACTGAAGAGTATGCACGGTGGTAGGCTAAGAGATATACGCGATGGTCTGCTCAGATGCGTAGGCTGAGGAACAACTGCGCATGTGCAGAAGGGAACAAAAAGTGCAAAATCGACCTTAGAATTCCTTATGGGAAATAATATGGGAAAATGATCTTTTTTGCGCTCGTACTCTCATAGCCTATCTACTCATAATATTTTATTTCATCCCACTAATTTTTTCACTCATTAATTGTTATTGACCAAGTTCAACCAACTATGTTGAAGATAAGGTTTGATTACTATGGTTTGATGCATTTGCACTTGTTTACAAATTTTTTCACTTATCTTTTTGATTCTTAAAACTATTTTACATAATCTGAAATGTGTGGGGAAAAGAGATCGTTATTAGCTATTTTGGTTTCAAATTTATTAACAAAAGATTAAATAAATAAGAATATAAATATATACGACAACCAATTCATGAAATACATTTTACATAATAAATAAAAAAAATTATCTACAATTTTATGAACAATAAAGCAATAATGATGGTACATATTTAAATATGAAAAAATATAATCTATAAACAGTAATTATAAGAGAAAACTATAAAACTTTATTATTTTTAATGGAGGTTTCATCTTGTTCTTTTCAAAAACTAACAATATGTATCTAAAAAAATTCGTTACGCAGGAGCTGCTTCAACTTCTGCGAATTTCCTTAAAATATATAAATCACTTTCTAGCGATCACAATTTTGGTCTGATCAAAATGAAATGTAGTATATGATTTAACTATTTGTAGGCTAACTTTATTAATAAATGACATACGTCAAGGGGACATGGGGGCATAAAGAAAGAAGAAAACACAAAATATCTCTCTTAATCTTAGGACAATCGAAAAATGCGTAAGGTATAAAGTTGTAGAAAGCCATGTTTGCTACAATTCATCAGCTTATCATTTTTGCTCAAATTCGAATGTGTACAAGATAGTGAGGAATTTATTTTTCAATTTTAAACTGTCAATATTTCTGTAAATATTAGGGTAACAGAAAAAATGATAGAAATAAAATTATAGTAAAACTTAAAAGTACCTACAACTTTACTTATAAATTTTTCGATTTTTCAAATATTATGGGAGATATGTCAAATTTTTTTCCCCCTCCCTCTAAACCCCCTTTCCCCTTGTTCGATGTTACCCATTAACGAACTTGACCTTTAGAATACTAAAAGCGCCTCAAATACCAAATTTCATTCCGATAAAATGAAAACTGTCACCACTAGAGTGATTACTGACATATATATATATATATATATATATATATATTCTAAGGTCGATTTTGCACTTTTTGTTCCCTTCTGCACATGCGCAGTTGTTCCTCAGCCAACGCATCTCAACCGACCATCGCGCATATTTCTTGACCTACCATCGCGCAACTCTTCAGTCAGCGCATCATGTTTTTAAGCCGACCATCAGTCAGTATACCCCAAGGTACCAGTAGTTCTCTCTCTGGAAGTTTCTTAGTGGTGGCGGGGTTGGGTGTGGGGTTATACATACACTAAATTTATTTTTCGTATTATCACCAAACATGTCTCCGAACTAACTTCTCACAATCGCATATTATGACTCATCTTCACTGGTTTACACACACACACCTAATTTTTCTACAACGAATTATTTTATTTAATAAAATGAAATTGGCCCCACTTTTTAATGGCCCCATTTAAAATGAAATTGGCCCCACTTTTTAATGGCCCCACTTTTTATTTAATAAAAAGTGGGGCCACGTCGGCAATAATACAAAGTTTGAATGAAGTAATGAAGTAATGAACACTTCTTGCCTCGGAACCACCGTGTAAGTTGTATTACGGAAAAAAAATTGTGTACATATAAAAAAAAATGATCAAGGTCATCGATGCTACAACTAATCTTTTTTTTTAGGAATAATAAAGTTTTACATGTTTTATATACTTAAAAAGAGACATTCTTAATAAAGTTAAAACTGATTTATTATTTTAACTTTTAAAAAATACAATTAAATCATGATGTCAGCATTGCTAAGTGAGTGGAGGGGCAGGGGCGTGTGCTCTGAAAGGTTCTGATCTCGGCAAAGTTTAGAGAATGGTATTGGTGGTGGCGCTGCGATCGGTGGTTCGGAACTTTGCTAAGAGAATGGTGGCGCTGTGATCGGTGGTAGTGGTTCGGAACTTTGCTAAGTGAGTGAAGGTGTAGGGACGTGTGATCTGAAAGGTTCTGGTCTCGGCTAAGTGGTCTGGAGGATGGTATTGGTGGGGGCGCTGCGATCGTATTGGTACGAGATTAATTGGGTGGAGTCAATTGATAACCATTTGGTGTGACGTAAGTGGTAACTTTGAACATGCCAAAACTTGTTATTTCTGCAGTTAGTTTTGTTGAGAATATAATAACATATCATATTACTTAAAAATTGTCTATTAATCAAAATTACAATTCAGTTTATCGTTAAATATGATTTTTTTAAAATCATATAATATTAAACACTTATATTTCAATTTAATCTCATTTATATCTCATTTATTTAGAACTGAAATGTAGTTAGATATTTTTATAATAAAAACACTTTAAAAAAATTTTATCGCTTTTATTTTACATAAAATACAAAAACACAAAATAAAATAATATTTATAATAAAATTTAAGAAAGATTTATCTTAAAAAAAAATAAAAAATTTGACAATTATAATATAGTCACTGTAGATTAAATAAAATATTTACTCACAATTTCAACATTATCCTCACCAATAATGATATCATCGATTATTGCCTGTGGTAGAGCAATAGCCCTATCAAAGTAATTTAGCGGCTCTAAAAAAAAAAAAAAGAAGAAAAACTTCAGTAAAAAAAAAAAAAAAATATAAAGAAATCAATAGACTTACTTTCGTTAATTAAATTGTATATCTGAAGGCACAGTCCCATGGGAACTGTACCACTTGCATTGTCTCCATTGATGCCAATAAAATTTTGGCTGTATCAAATCTCACTAAAATAAAAAACAAACAAAATTTTAGTTATTAATAATAAGTCAGTTATTATAATTAATAACAATAATTGGTTATTATTAATTAATTAGTTTGAAAACGTTTAGGGAAAAATTATAAAAACTTACTTGTTCGTATTAAATAATACAAATAAAGGCGATCGAATTGGCGCGATATTTAATTGGGTGGAGTCAATTGATAACCATTGCAGGTGTTTTGGTGTGACGTAAGTGGTAACCTTGAACATGTCAGAACTTGTTATTTCTGTAGTAAGTTTTGTTGAAATTAATTAGAACTGAATTTTGCTGAATCGGTGAATTTGCGATTATTGTAATCATATGTCATATTATATAAAAACTGTCTATTAATTAAAATTACAATACAGGTTATCGTTAAATATCAATTTTTTGTTGTTGTTGTTATAAAAATGCAACAAATTCTAGGAAATATTAAACATTTATATCAATGGTAAGCATTTTTTTAAATAAAAGATTACACAACATCCTCTGTGCAATCCAAAGCCACGTGCATTTAAAAAAATTGATGACCAAGCAAGTTCTCACATGCATTTTATAAAATTTCTGTAGTTAATTTTGTTGAAATTAACTATAACTGAATTTTGCTGATTCGGTAAACTTGCGTTTATTGCAATGATATATATGACATAAAAATTGTCTTTTATTTATTTTTGTCTTGAAATTTTATTCCAATAAAGCATCAAAACCACATTCTGATGGTGAAAATCCGGGACCGAGAGAATTCCATGGCAACCAGATCAAGCAAATGGATTTAATCCACGGGATAATTCTGGTATTTAACCTGAGGAAAATTATTATGACTTATTTATGCAACATATACAAATGGGTTCTCCTTGTCAGTCATCATGTCAGTAATTATCAAATGTTCGATTAAAACTTGGAAAAATTATTAAAAGAATTCTCAAAAATTGTAAACGATAATGAAATCACTGTTATATGTAAATAGATATTTTTATAATAAAAACATTAAAAAAATTTTTTCACGTTTATTTTACAAAATACAAAATAAAATAATATTATAAAATATTAAACAGATTATTAGAGAAGAGAATCTTTTTTTTTTCAGCAACATTCAAACATTTTAATGTGCTTTTAACAGAAACTATTAATGCGAGTGATTAAAAAATTTAAATCACTGGCTGATATAGATATTAAACTGAATAAAGAAGAAGCTGTCAAGTGCCCCGTAACTACTCCGAAGTGCTTCGAAACCGCTCCGGAACTGCTCCCGAACAGCTATATACTGCGCCGGAACTGCTCTTAAACAGCTATATAAGTAGTATAGTCAGGTCACTCCTGGCACTTGTTCATAATTGGTCCACCAGAGTGTCAAGTGGCGCTGCGGTCGCATGTTGAGATGACGTCAGAGTGGTTCAGAACTTTGCTAAGGTGGCGTATGATATTATCTCAGTGGACAGGAAGTGAGTATCCGGTGTTGAGACAGGAAATGAGTTTCCGGTGTTGACAGGATGTTCATTTCCGTTATCTGTAAGTTTTGTTGAAATAAACTAATTAAAAATACGTGTGGGCGTTTCCTGCGTGTGTGTATTTTATCAGAGTCGTAACCTTGGGCATGTAAGAACCTGTTAGTTTTTGTTTGCTGTTATTATGAAACTGGAAATGAGTTTCCGGTGTTGACAGGATGTTTGTTTCCGTTGTCTGTAAGTTTTGTTGAAATAAATTAATTAAAAATATGTGGTTGAGTGTGGGCGTTTCCTGCGTGTGTGTATTTGATCAGAGTCGTAACCTTGGGCATGTAAGAACCTGTTAGTTTTTGTTTGCTGTTATCACAGGAAATCATGTGTTCGTTATCTGATGAGCGTGGGTTTTGTTCTGTGTGTTTTATCAGAGGAGGATGTGACGTAAGTCGTAACCTTGAACATGTCATAACGAGTTAGTTTTTGTTTGCTGTTATCACAGGAAATCATGTGTTCGTTATCTGATGAGCGTGAGGTTTTTCCTGTGTGTATCATCGTAAGTGGTAACCTTGAACATGTCATAACCAATTAGTTTTTTCAAATTAGCTAGAACTGTTATCACAGACCGCGGTGGCCTCTTATCAAGGGGGATACAGTTTCCGGTAACGTAGGCGAAAAAAATAGTATAAATGGGGTGTTCTCAACCATTAAAAGTATTAGTATATTATATATATAAGTCAATAGTTCAAATGAACAAAGAAGATCGTTAATTGTTGGAAAGCTGTACGCTTAGACCGTGTATAAAATTTAGTGAATTACCACTAAAGGAAAAATTGAAGATTATTGAATTGACGCTTATAGAGACTAAATATGGATCTCAAATAAAAGCAACGATTAATACTACAAATGCTATAGAGTCTGTGTTTTTACCGGTGAGATTTAATGCTTTGAGTGATAAAATTCTAAACGCATTCAACACGAAACCATCGTATTTGCGAATAGAAGGGCTGTTGGTAGGAGGAGTTGGTAAGGCAATTGACCCTTGATCTGTATGAGGTTGATGAGGTCGATATAGAAGAATCACAGGCAATGTTTTAAAAAAATAAAATTTAAAAAAAATTTAAAAAATAAATAAAAATTTATTATGGATAAATACAGTTATTTAAATAATTTACCATAGTGGAAATCAATGTTACTGAAAAATCACATTGATTTATTTGAAAATATGGAGAAGCATGTTATATATTCAGAAAATTTTAATGTGAGTATTTACTTTAGCTATATTTATCGATTTTTAATAAAATATAAATTTATTTTTTATAGATTGAATTTTACCAACTTATGAATGCGTTGTCAATGGAGTATCCCTAAAAAGTTATTAGACGCTATGAGATATTCTCATTTAGAAATTGATGATTGTTTTCACATCGCAGCATTTATAGTTAGAAACACTTTGGATCCTGCTTTATTTGTAAATTACGTTAAAAAATATAAATGGTTTGCAACTAATTTCGATAAGTTTGAAAAACTACTATATGAATGTTGTGTTGATTTTACTTATGGAAGTAACTTGAGAAAGAATTGGAGGACATATGATATACGTCGAAAACAATGGGTCGGCATAAGTGGAAGTATTGACAACCAAATGTTTGTGTGGTATGAAGTTATGGACCCTTATATATTATGGCGAATGCTGTATCAGCAATTTGAATCTATTCCAGAATGGTTTGAACCTTGGATGCATGCTACAAATTTTAATCAAATTGATTCATATGATTGTGGTACATTAAGCATGACTGTATTTGAATATTCATGTACAATAAAAAACGTTTATAATTAGTCAATGTTTAATTTTAGACTAACCCCCTCCCATTATATGTTTTTTTTCAGATTTATAATACCTTGTTTGTAGGTAAGTAGAATATACCATCAAGGAATCTCAAGTTAAAGACATGAATAGAGTAAACATTATTAGCATAACAACAATTTTTTTATATTGTTTTGTGTCAGTGAAATGTGCTTCAATGCGATTTGGTGATCACATAAATCCTGTGCACAATCTCATTGAGAACTCTGATTTTCAAGCAGTAAGCAATAATGGTTTTACTGAAGTAAACTTATAATAATTTTTATATGAATCAAAGTAGATTTCGTGTACATAATATGACTTCGAAACCTTATGTATATATATATATATATATATATATATATATATATATATATATATATATATATATATATATATATATATATATATATATATATATATATATATATATATATACATATATCTATACATATATATATATATATATACATATATATATATACGAAATTATATATATATGAAATTATATATATATATATAATTTCGTATATATATATGTATATATATATATATATATATATATGTATAGATATATGTATATATATATATATATATATATATATATATATATGTATAGATATATGTATATATATATATATATATATATATATATATATATATATCGTCTTGTTCCTTAGGTCAAGACGAACTCATTTTACCATATAACATAGGTCCGGAAATGATTTGTTTATCCGCTAGCCGCCATTTTGTGTTTTTTGCTTTATAATTTATATCTACACAACGCGTTGTCCGATTGAATTGAAAATTGGGACGATTGTTGCTTTAGCATAGACCAATAATAGAAAAAAATTTTCAAAAATGTTAATTTGAATTTTCAAAAATGTATTTTCACAAAATGGCGGCTTTTAGAAAAATTCAAAAAATTCATAAATCTGCTTGTTTTTGACTTACGTAAGTTTGAATTTTTCTGTTTGCTTTTAGAAAAATTTAAAAAATTCATAAATCTGCTTGTTCTTGACTTACGTAAGTTTTAATTTTTCTGAAAGCCGTCATTTTGTAAAAATACATTTTTGAAAATTCAAATTTTTTTCTATTATTGGTCTATGATAAAGCAACAATCGTCTCAATTTTCAATTCAATCGAACAACGCGTTGTGTAGATATAAATTTTAAATCAAAAAACACAAAATGGCGGCTAGCGGATAAACAAATCATTTCCGGACCTATGTTATATGGTAAAATGAGTTCGTCTTGACCTAAGGAACAACTTCACCGAAGGGTTCCAGGTTGTTCTGGGACAACCTGTATATATATGTAATAGGGTATTTTCATAATAAAAAAATTTTTTTTTTTTTACTTTATTTTATTTAAATAAAGATATATATACAATAAAAAAATATTAAAAAAAGATGAATCTAAAAAAAAAATTTTTCATCATTAAAATTTGGTCACTTAAGATTAAATACAAATATTTACTAACATTTCATTGACCATATCCTCGGTGGGTCAATAAAAAAAATTAAAAAAATTTTTTAGAACATTAAAATTTTAGTCACTAGAGATTAAATAAAAATATTTACTCACATTTCATCGAACACATCCTCATCATTGAGAAGTTCGAAAACTACTCCCTCCGATAGGTCAATTGGCCTATCGAAATATTCTGGTGGTTCTAAAATAAATAAAAAAACTTTAGTAAAAATTTTAGTTAATTAACCATTTATTTGTTAATTAATTTTGAAAAAATGTATTAAGAAAAATTTTAAAAACTTACATTGTCGAATTAAAAAATACAAATATAGTGCTCTCACTATCATTTTAAGAACAAGACTAAAATTCTATTACAAAAAATTTGCGATGCTTTTAATAAAAAAATTATAATTGGGGCGGTAATAGACAAAAGAATTTGATTTAAAAAAGTTTTTAGTAAAGCAAAGGATGTGCGTATATTACAAATAATAATTTTTTTAATTAGAAGTACATGTTATCATTCTTCATTTTCAATGTATTCATCAAAACCATTTCGATCATTTCTTAATTTCAATGTATTCATCGAAACCATTTCGATAGCGACCATCAAAGGGGGAAATTTTTCATTATTACAACGAATCCATTTGGAGAAGACCAACAAGAAGTACATAAATCACGAAATTTTTTAAAATTCATATCAGAGCGGCCTGCATGATCATAAGTAATTGATATTTTTGCTGATAAAGAGATTTATTGTAGACATAGATGTTTTTAAATCGTAAACCATTTTCATGATAAATTAAGTTTAGCATAAGATTTGTTTTATCACAACCACTAGGACCACATATTATTGCTCGTAGTGAATCTGAAAATAGGGGGCCATGATAGGAATGATTATCTGTATTATTGGGTATTTAATCTTTAACAATGAGTGAATGCTGTTGTTTATGAAAGCGCATTTTTCAGACAACTAAAGCTACAATATAAAAACAATTCATTTAAATAGATGTGACCATGATTGCTTGAAACATTTAGAAGTATCCCTCGTTCGAGGACACATCAAGGAATAGTTAATTAATATTAATAGTTAATAGTTAATAGTTAAGTATTGTTAATTCACTTATAAATAAATTACCGATTGAGTTACACATACCAACTTATAAATATTGTGGACCGGGCACTAAGCTAAAGGAACGATTAGCACGTGGTGATAAACCATAAAACGCATTTGATCAGGCTTGTATGGTGCATGATATCGCTTACTCAAAAAGTAAAGATTTAAAGGAGCGTCATCTGGCCGATAATTAATTAGGTGAAGCCGCTTGGAAACGTATGGAAGCCGCTTGGAAAGGCATCCGATTCAACAGTTGGTGAATTCAACAGCGGCTCTATTCGTCACAGGCACTATGAAAACAAAAACTGCTCTTGGTATGGGATTGGAAATCAGAAAGAAGAAGACGAAGAAGCAGACAAAGAAAGCTATAAACTTCACAGCGTCAGTCAGAAAAGCTAGAAATGCCTTAAAAGAATCTCAACCAGTGGATTTCAAGGCTGCAGTAAAGATTGCAAAAGCTGCAGTACGCGGTCAACGTATTAAAGCACCAACACGTGTAATACCAGTTCCAAAATCTGGAGGTGAGCTTCCATTAATCCCCATATTTGCTGGACTCTCGGCTCTTGGAGCTTTAGCTGGTGGGGCGTCAGGTATTGCTAAAGCAATAACAAATTATAAAAGTGCACGTCAACAACTTGGTGAGAGTCAACGTCACAATAAAACAATGGAGGCTATAGCAATGGGTAAAGGCTTGTATTTAAAACCTTACAACAGGGGTATGGGGCTATACCTAACACAAAACTAATAGCGACGCTACCACGCAGAGCACTTTATGATACGGAACTGCGTGCGTATGCTAAAAAATTAAATATTCCGTATTTTCGTGGTGTTTTTATGCGTGACACCCTACCTAAATTACGAAACAAATATGAGTGTGGAATTATAAATCATGATAAAGCTATAAATAGTGGAACTCATTGGACAGCATATAAAAAATTAAATAAGAATGTTATCTATTTCGATAGCTTTGGAAACCTTCAGCCGCCGCAAGAGTTAATTAAATACTTTAAAGGATGTGATATCCAGTATAATTTTAATCAAAAACAAAAATTCGATACAATAGTATGTGGATATTTACGTTCACATAGGTAATAGCTCTGTTTTATCTACAGACTATTTCCACCCATAGAGTTAGATTAAAATTCAAATTATGTAGCGAGGCACGTGGAGTTGCAAACAGCATGCAATACCAAATGTTGATATAACAAACAATAAATTTTATTATGATGATGATGATAAGGTAATTGAAATACCTGTTGGATCGTAAAAAATGGATGACATTTCACGCTATTTAAGTCGTTCTCTAGATGGAAAAGCAACTATTCTTTTGCATGCCAACACAAACACCCTTAAATGTGAAATAAAGTGCACAAAAATGATAAATTTTGAACCATTGGACTCAATTGGTCCGATGTTGGGTTTCAAAAATAAAAAACTCAGTGCGGATAGTAGACATATCAGTGAATCTAGTGTTAACATTCTCTCTGTAGAGACAATATATGTTATTTGTAATATTATAAGTGGTTCATATCATAACAATGAAATCAATCACACAATTTTTCATTTCTCGTTAAACTTACCTCCAGGTTATAAAATTGTGGTGCACCCCACTAATGTTATCTATTTACCCATCAATTGTCAAGCCATTAACAACATTACGCTCTCTTTGGTGGATCAATCTGGTAAATTAGTTAACTTAAGAGGTGAAAATATAACTATTGGACTGCATCTGAAAACTGTATAATGGGTTTTGTATTTAATCACCCTACTCGTTACGTTGGAGGTAGTGTTTCCACAAACCGTCAGATAAAACAAGTTCTATCAGACAACAATAGAATAAAGCATAATAATCGAAACCGATTACAATCGAAACCGACTATCACTCATTAATCGAAAATTTCTACAATCAATTGGTTTAAAAGTAAAAAAAAAATAAATAACGGCAGGTTGTTGGTTAAAATTTTGTTGTTGGCTTAAATTAAAGAAATCATTTATACGTATAAAATTTACTTGTCTTAAAAAAAAAAGAAACATGACAGAAATTTTAGAAGTAACCAACGTACCTGAGTATGATAATACGATTACAGGACTAGAATATCACAATCATCAAGCGTATAATTCAACAAAATTTGAGCCCAGTGATGAGATTAGAATTTGCATTCAGTCACAAGATTTATATATATTACCATGTGAGAGTGTTTTAAATATTGAAGGTAAAGTAACTAACGATCCTGAAAATAAAGCACAATTCATATCGAACGCTATATCATTTATGTTCCAAGAAATTCGTCATGAAATTGGTGGTCAAGTAATCGATCATACTAATAATGTTGGTATTGTAAGCACTATAAAAAAGTACTTAACATTAATTGAAAATCAGAGTAAAGCGTTACTCAATGCTGGTTTTGGTGATGAATTCAATAAAGATGCCGGTAGTTTATTCAATGTTCGTATACCACTGAAAATATATATGGGTTTCTTTGAAGATTATCTTAGAATTCTGTTAAACATGAAACAAGAACTTATTATTATTCGTGCAAATGATGATATCACTTGTTTTACTTCAGCAAGCGCAACAGTTAAACACCTAAAATTATTATTAGTAAATTAGAATGGTGCGTTCCATATGTAAAAGTTTCTGATGACATGCGCATAAAACTATATAATGTAGTAAATCGAAATGCTGATGTAAATTTATAGTTTAGATCATTGTAATGCTTAACTATCCCAGAAATACAGCAAACTGATAAGCAAGTATGGTGTGTCAAGACTAGTTCAGAGTGTCCTGACTATGTTGTAGTAGGCTTCCAAACAGATCGTGATAGGAATATTTTAAAAGACTCCAGTCAATTTGATGATTGTAATATTACGAACATGAAAGTCAATTTAAATGGTGAAGTTTATCCATACGCAAATTTAAATCTTAATTTTCAGAAAAAACAAACAGCAATCCTATATGACATGTATTGTTGATTACATACTTTGTTAGGTAAAAATGAATTTATAGAGAATGCACCTTTATTTGTTATTGATTGTTCAAACCACCCTGAATCACTTAAATCAACAGCAGTGGATATTCGTGTTGAACTTGAGGCTACTGCTAATTTTCCTGTTAAAACACGTGCATATTGTCTAGTTTTTCATGATCGATTATTTAAATATAACCCACTCACAAATATTGTAAACAAAGTGCTTTAAGATGGCGTACATAGTGGAGATACAAGGTTTTAAAGTTAACAATGAGTTCATTGTTAAGGAACTCAGTTTTGTGGATAAGAATGGAAATCATTTTGGTCATTATATATTTAAACCACCATTTACATTCAACGTTTTAAGTGATTCCGATAAAAAAGTAGTGTTCTGGTTGACTAAAAATTATCATGGTCTACATTGGAATCAGGGATCCACCGATTATGGAGAACTGTGAAAGGTTTTATCATACATTGTTCACAACAATACTGTATACTGTAAGGGTGATGAGAAAAAATTATGGATTGAAAAACTCACACTAAATTCAACAAAGGCCGTACATATTGAAACTTTAGAAGGTGGAATTCCATTTCATAAGAATAATGTCAGTTCGAAAGCACTTTGTATCTTACATCATATAATCACTGTTCAACAACCAATGTAAATTATTTCTTAAAATTTTTTTTTAATAAAACTATGTTTTAATATTTTATTTGATAATCAATAAAAAAAACTAAACATTTAAACATAAAATTTTTTATTTATTTATTCTAAGCCCTTTTATTGAGATATGTCTATAACAATTATAGTCATTTAAGTTGTGTATTTGGATGAGATAACAACATGATCAAGACAAAGAAAGAGTTGGTTGAATTGAGTAATGCTATACGTAAAAAGTATAATACACTCAAGGCAGGTGAACAAGTATCCACTTTTACCCTAGAGAAGACATTTAAGCCTATTACTGAGCCGTTGAATAAACTGGTGGAAAGAGGTGAAATTTAAGCATGAAGAGCAATTACCGTATATACCAATTAAGGAAGGAATGAACCAAGAAGAACAATTATCTAACAAACCAATTAAGAAAAGAAAATTATTTAAAGCTGGTAAAAATACAATCACTCTACCAAGTCATTTAACTGAATACATAGATGAAGGTACACGCACTCCCGATGATGTATTCAGGGATATTATCAGAAGAAAATGTACACCACGCACGTCATTATTTCACTGATATGTATGGTAAAATTGCCGGTAAATACATTGATATATTTGCAAATAAAGATGGTAAACTCATTGATAATTATTATGGATTGCGTTATAATAATAATGCAGATAAATTGTATAAAGGTAATAGTTCTGTTAACATTAACCATAACGATATACAAGTTGGTGAAAAGTGATATAATGGAACTTTAGGTTTATATGAACTTTTAGTAAAAAATTCACCTGAAAGAAGAAGATTTAAACAAGTATATAGAAATTGTAAGATCAACTAATGCTCATAAGCGTAATTATGACTCCTCAGGACAAATTCAAGGTTCAAAAAGTTTTAAATATAGAAATATTGTTAAGAAACACTTATCCGTTTCTGTTGATGGTTTAACGTTATCTACAGTTAATAATAAACCTATAAATTATGTATTTTTATATATTAATTGGTTGATAGATTACGCCTTTTGTATGTATCACAAGCAGCCGGAAATAATAGTCATGTGAATGAGATAAATTCTATCATATCAGAACTAAGAGAAGAAAATATAATATACTGAATCTCTTATAAACAGGTCTGTTTCTTAAAACCTCTTTATAAGAGACCTCTTTAAAAGAGCTTATTTTATAAACAGGTCACTTTATAAGAGGTTTTTCTATAAAAAAAGCGCTTTAAAAGAGGTCTCTTATAAGTGTTGAACCTTAGCTGTTCATATATAGTAATATAAAATTGATATATACATCATTCAATATTCAGACTTCATCATGGGCAGTATTGGTAAATTCGGTCGCTCTCTACTCAAAAATTATCATTTAAAAACTAATGATGTATCATCAGGTGATAATTACTGCGCTTATAGAAGGAGCCAAGCACAAACCAGGCGTTAAAGAGATCTGGAATAAAGTTAAAATGTATAGAAGGGCTATTAATCCATACCCTCTTTCTCCGACCAATCAAGATTGGACCCCACATTTCCTACAAAAATTGACCCCTGATTACGTACCCATCCCAACAGAAATTCCATCAATCCAGAATGATCATCCATTGGATTGTCCGTTTGGAATCTTTGAATTAATATAATCTTAGAGGGGGTATTGTCTGGTCTGGTGGATTCTTCCCCCGGTCCAGACAATATCTATTATAGCATGTTAAAAAACCTATCCAACAATACAACAAGAAGTTTTTTGTTAATCTTAAACCAATTGTTTACAAGTTCTCTGGTTCCGGACGAATGGAGACATACGATAATCATCCCTATACTGAAACCTAATAATGATCCTAATGCCCACCAATCCTATCGCCCCATTGCATTGGCCTCGTGTGTTTCCAAAGTTATGAAACATTTGATAAAAAACAGGTTGGAACGGTGGTGTGAATACAACAACATCATTCCATCCTACTCACGAGGCTTTCGTAAAAAATCCTCTACCCTCGATAACCTGTCTATGCTTTTAACTGACGTCCAGATTGCTCTCTCTGAGAATGGATACCTGGTTTGCTGCTTTATAGATGTGAAAGGAGCATTCGATAATGTCGATATTAACACCTTAATCAACATCCTAACATCTCTATCGGCCCCCCTAAAATTACCTCGTACATCTACAACTTTTTAAAAATTCGTTATCTTACTGTCAATTACCAGAATCACTTATCCGGTCCCAGAACTGCATATGTAGGTCTCCCCCAAGGTGCAGTTTTGAGCCCACTCCTTTTCAATATCTACACCGCTGGTTTGCAGATCGTAAATCAGCCTCCCACCCAACTCTATAGATAATAACTATCTATAGATATTGTTTCAAACGCTCTGTCCAACCTACATCACCATTTGATGTCTATCAATTTGGAAATATCCGCTGTTAAATGTTCAGCTATTGTCTTCACTAGGCACAGATGCAATATCGAATCCATTCCTTTTCTGAATACATCCATTCCATGTCTCACTTTTGTTAAATTCTTAGGAGTCGTTTTTGATGGAAAATTGCAATGGAATTCACACGTCGATTATATTATAAGTAGATGTGTTCCACGAATCAACATCATCCGTGCTCTTACCAAAGTTTGGTGGGGAGCAGATCAAAGTACTTTGCTTATGATATATAGACAAATCGTTCGAAGTTTCATCGACTATGGCTCTTTCCTTTTATGCCCATTATCTAACCATCGATCGTATTGGTTGGATAAAGTTCAATTTCAATCTTTACGCATTGCCCTTGGACAAATGCGCTCCTGCCCAACCAACTCCTTACAGATTGAGGCAGCGGATGCTCCATTTATAGTCTGTCGTCTGTATTTAGCAAAAAAGTTCTTCCTTAACCAATATTCCTCTTTATCTCATCCTTTAATTCCAAAACTTATCCGATTGAACAACCTATCCAGAAATTCGTCCTATTGGTCAAACAAAGACCTTCCTCTCTTTTAGTGGCTTATCGTGTGTTTGCGATAATTCCTGTTTACCAATCTCTTCTGTCCCCTTTCTTCTCCTTTGAATTCTTTTCCCGATACTCGACAATTACGTGTTTGTTGATTGTGGACTTGGTAAGGAGGATGCCGATTATGGTCCATTCTTTGTCAGTTCCGCATTCAACAACTACCTAAATACCATTGTTCCCAATTATACCTACATCTTCACAGACGCCTCAAAGTTGAATGCTGAGTCACGTGTGGGAGTTGCATTACATTGCACCACAAGCGCACATTCTGCCACTTTGAGTATTTCTCAATATTTTTCAATATTCTCAGCAGAATGTGTCGCTATCTTGGAAGCACTCTCATACGTGGAGTCCAAAAATATAAGAAGGGCTGCTATAATATCTGACTCATTAAGCTCCCTCTCCCTCCTAAAACAGCATTCCATTTCCCACAAAACTCCACCTCTTATAGTATTGATCAAAAATACCGTACTAAAACTAATGCAGAAACATTTCTGCGTTGCCTTTGTGTGGTGCCCATCACACATTGGTATACGTGGGAACGAATTTGTTGATATGTTGGCTAGGGACGTAGTTCATAATGGCATACTGGACAACTTACCACCATCAACTCAAGATCTTTGGGCTGTCTGCAAAAAAGACATGTTGAATGATTGGAGCGAAACGTGGAGCGCGTCTGAAAAAGGGCGCTACCTATACCAACTACAACCTACTCCAATGTTTGAGACATGGTTCCATAAATGGGATGTGAGCAGGAAAAATATAGCAACAATAAGCCGCCTCAGAACTGGGCACAACAGTTTACCCGCCCATCTACACCGAATACATGTTATTCCTAGCACCAGTTGTAGATGTGGCTATCACTATTGTGATATCAACCACCTTCGCCTGCCTCTCCTTAATCAACATAGAGCAATGTTATTCAACTCCCTAGCCCGTATAGGTGTTCTAGGTCCATACTATTTTCCCCATCTCCTATCGTTAAACAACTTTGAAGTCCTTTCTGCAATTTGCACCTTTCTTCAGTCCCAATACAAAATTTAAAACTTTTCTCCTTTTTCGGTTTCTTTTTTTTTTTTTTTTAACTTCCATGTGCATTTTATGTTCCACCTATGAAATTTCTCTAATGTAAACCCATCCGTGGCCCCCAACCTATGTATTTATTGTTATATTTCCTCTGTAGAAAGTCTCGACGGGTCCCGACGACGAATTTCCTTATTAAATTCCTGCGTGTTCCTGTGTATACGCATTGGTACGAACCAAAAATATTTTTATTTTTTGTCTTTTCCTTGAAAATTATTTGTTCATTTTTTTTTTCTCTCTTTTTTGAATCTTACACTTAATTTCAAATCTGTTAAGTATTTATTGTAATATTTATTGTAATATAATTGTAATCTTTGGGTAATGGCTGTATAGCAAATTTGCTAAAGCCAATTTTAATAAAAAAAAAAAAAAAGTCTATTTAAACTTTTATATTTCGAAATCAAAACGGTGACACACGATTTTTTTATTTTTAATTTATATAATAAATTCTTTATTCTCCTAGTTTGTTTGTTTTAAATCTGTCGATTATTTTTTCAAATACAACAGATAATAGTTGGATCTTCTAATGAGAGAGAGAGTGAGAGAGAATGACAACTTCGACATTAATTTTCTCGCGTTCTAAACGATCACAAATTCTAAAATTTCGGGATATATTAGAAAACATTATTTTTAGCCTATGAAAAAATAATAATAATAATAATAAGCAAAATCTGTCGAAAAGCGGTAGTATGCTGATATATCCTTAATTAAAATAGATTGATGTATATATAGTTATCAACTAATTTTTTTTGTAAACATATTATTTTTATTAAAAATTAAACAAAGGTATTAGAAAAAAAAAAGATTTTAGTGAGAGTATACATTATGTTTAAAAGGAACGTCAGTGCTTTTTTTTTTTTTTATTTATTTTTTTACATTATAGATGTTTACGAAAATATGGATCAGATATCAAATTTAAAGAGAAGTGGATATTATAATATTACATTATTATTACGATGTCCGCTTCACAATTAATGAAGGTTTGGTGCTTGTTTGATCTATGATTGAATAGTTTCGATTGAATCAATAAACCCAGTTTTAAGGAGTTGTTGACATATTTTTATTGCTTCCAAACCTATATTTGAGGCACTGAATTCTCTTAATCGATTGACTAACCTACTAGGATTGAGCCAAAAGATAAAGTTTCGCGCGTTTATTAACTGTAGATATCGTTAAACCATCGCCAGAAACGGATAAGTGTTTATTAATAATATTTTTATATTTCAAACTTCTAGAACCTTGAATTTGTCCAGCTAAGTCATAATTCCGCTACTTTGTTGTGTCAATCAGAACACATTCTAGTCCTGTAATGTTATTATATCACAATAAAATTTGATAATTATAATTTTTATCTACTTATTATTTAGTCATTTCCTATACATCCATTACTGATTGGTTTCATTAAAAAAAAAACTGGTATATAATTAGGTCAGTATGTACAGGCAAGTATGCAAACAAGTATACAAACAGCATAGCTTTTAACTGCTCCGGAACAGCTTTTAACTGCTCCGGAACAGCTTTAAACTGCTCCAGAAAAGCTTTTAACTGCTCCGGAACAGCTTTTAACTGCTAAGGAACAGCTTTTTTTACATTGGAGGTAGTACAGTGATTATAGTGTAAGATACAAAGTGTTTTCGAATTACCTCACACGCCAATTAAGAAAAGAAAATTATTTCATGGTGGTAAAAATACTATACTTGTGTATATTTATTTTATATGTACTCTAAATTGTATGGATTTTTTTTTACTTACGTTTTTGACTTCTCTGTTGAATTGATAATAAATAGTTAAACTGTTCCGAAACAGCTTTTAACTGCTCCGAAACAGCTTTAAACTGCTCCTGAACAGCTTTTAACTGCTCCGAAATAGCTTTGGCAATGCATTCCGTATTGATATTTGAAAATATCCAGTTAATTTTTTAAAACTTTTGTTAAACAATTCAGCGTGATCATTATTTTATGACGCACATGTGTAGTTAGTGTATATAATATATATATAGTTAGTGTTAATATGTTATGTCCACGGCATCTGTTGAATATTCCGGACTGGCTACATTAGATATCCTCTTATTTTTTCCATCAAAATATGACTCAGATTCATTTGTTGATAAATACTTTGTTTCAAGACTGCAAGTTCACCGCATCATACATGTCTATAGGATTTTGTAGTACATTATAATTCGCTTGGATTTTTGCATCTAAGTTATCAATAATAAAGTATAGATAAAGAAATAAGCTAGGCTAAATTTATTATTACAATAGTGTTGTAATATGTGTAATCGCTATTTAGAAATTAAAGTTCAACAAATTATTAGAGTTTATATCATATTTTTTTCGCATACCTGTTGCAAACCATTCTAATAGACTCTGAAATGTATGGTGGGGAAAAGAAAAACTCGATTATTTTCATTCTTGCTTTGGTTTATTAATTAACAATCAGGTAATGGTTAATACAATATTAAAAAGTGCTTCAGAGCTTCTGGTATCACCAACTGTGTGTATCTCGTTTGCCTATCTACGCAACCAGCATATATTGACCCGCGCACATGTATTTAGATCATTAATAAAAGTGGGGCCTGTTGGGGATTTTTTTTTTCTAGGAATAATAAAGTTTTACATGTTTAAAATAAATAACTAGATACATTCTTAATAAAATTAAAACTAATTTATTATTTTAATTTTTAAAAATACAATTGAATCATGATGTCAGCATTGCTAAGTGAGTGGAGGGGTAGGGGCGCGTGCTCTGAAAGGTTCTGATCTCGGCTAAGTTTGGAGGATGGTATTGGTGGTAGCGCTGCGATCGGTGATTCGGAACTTTGCTAAGTGATTGAAGGGGCAGGGGCGTGAGCTCTGAAAGTTTTTGGTGTCGGCTGAGTTTGGAGGATGGTATTGGTGGGGGCACTGCGATTGTATTGGTGCGAGATTTAATTGGGAGGAGTCAATTGATAACCATTGCAGATGTTTTGGTGTGACGTAAGTGGTAACCTTGAACATGCCAGAAATTGTTATTTCTGCAGTTAGTTTTGTTGAGAATATAATAATATATCATATTACATAAAAATTGTCTATTTATCAAAATTACAATTCAGTTTATCGTTAAATATGACTTTTTTCTTGTTTTTGTTATAACAATGCGACAAATTCTTGGAACTATTAAACATTTATATCAATGGTAAGCATTTTTTAAAACAATAGATTTCACAATATCCGCTGTACAATCCAAAGCCACGTACATTTTTTTTTTAAATTAAAATTTCTGTAGTTTGTTAGAACTAGTTAATTTGTATAGTTAGATTTAATGAAATTAACTAGAACTGAAATGAAGTTAGGTATTTTTATAATAAAAACATAAAATACAAAAATACAAAATAAAATAATATTTAAAATAATATTTATGAAAGATTTATCATAAAAAATAAATAAATTTGACAACTTGTTGTAATCATATATCATATTACATAAAAACTGTCTATTAATCAAAATTACAATACAGTTTATCGTTAAATATGATTTTTTTGTTGTTGTTATAAAAATGCAACAAATTCTAGGAAATATTAAACATTTATATCAATGGTAAGCATTTTTTTAAATAAAAGATTACACAACATCCTCTGTGCAATCCAAAGCCACGTGCATTTAAAAAAATTGGTAACCAAGCAAATTCTCACATGCATTTGTAAAAATTTCTGTAGTTATTTTTGTTGAAATTAACTAGAACAGAATTTTGCTGAGTCCGTAAAATTGCGTTTATTGCAATGATATATCATATTACATATTACATAAAAATTGTCTATTAATCAAAATTAATTTTTTTGTGGAATCAAATTTCTATTCTTTTTTTATTGCATTGTAACGAATTTGATGACATTGATGATGAGACAAATGGTTGTGTGGTAGACAAAAATAGGAGGGGATAATTATATATAAAGATAATAAAAGAAGACATGTACATATCAAAAATTACTTTAGTTTTGAAGTACTATTTAAAAGTAAAACAAAAATACAATGGACGCAGCCGACTTCAAACTATTGGAGAGTTGCTGTTTGAAGCCAGCAATTAAAATTGGGGGTTTACCAATGAGGGAAGAAATTCCCATCAGAAAACTGGAGATGGTAACCACCAAATATGACGATCAGATAAAGGCGACGGTGGAAGTTTCAATGGAAGGGGATATAGTGGTGGAATCTGTTATCTTACCGAGCCGCTATAATATACTAACCGGTAATATAATAAATACCATCAATTCAACACCTTCATTGAGGATTGTGTTGAGGATCAAATTGGTCATAGCTGGCAAATATCAATAAACCATTAAGAGTAACCGGTGGAAAAAATCACAACGATTGTTTTAATCTAGCTATTATTAAAATATTTTGAATTTTTTACTTTTAAATTGAATACCACTATGGATACATACAGTTTACATGGCGTTTATTTTAATTATTTACCCTTATGGAAATCAATGTCACTGATAAATCACTTTGATCTATATTGAAAATATGGAGAAGCATGGAATATATCCAGAAAAATTTTATGTGAGTATTTACTTTAACTATGTTTATTTTTTATAAAAATATATAAATTTATTATAGATGAAATTTTATCAACTTATGGATGCGTGTCGTTGGAGTATCCCCAAAAAGTTATTAGACACTATGAGATAATCCTATTTGAAAATTCATGATTGTTTTCATATCGCAGCAATTATAGTTAGAAACTATATATAGTAAGACTTTGGATCCTGCTTTATTTGTAAATTACGTTAAAACATATAAATGGTTTACAACTGATTTCGATAAGTTTGAAAAACTACTATATGAATGTTGTGATGATTATAGTTATGGAAGTAACTTGAGAAAGAATTGGGGGACATATGATATACGTCAAAAACAATGGGTCGGCATATGAGGAAGAATTGACAACCAAATGTTTGTGTGGTATGAAGTTATGGACCCTTATAAATTATGTCAAATGCTGTATCAGCAATTTGAAACTATTCCAGACTAGTTTGACCCTTGGATACATGCTACCAATTGTAATCAAATTGATTCATGTGATTGTGGTAGATTATGCGAGCATGACTGTATTACAATATTCATATATAATAAAAAACGCTTATAATTAGTCATTGTTTTATTTTAGGCTGTACCTCCCATTATGTGTTTTTCAGATTTAAAATACCTTGTAGTAGCATTATACCGTCAAGCAATCTCAAGTTAGATACATGAATAGAGCAAACATTATTAGCATTACAACAATATTTTTATAATATTTTGTGTCAGTGAAAAGTGCTTCAATGCGATTTCATGATCACAAAAATCCGGTACACAATCACATTGAGAACTCTGATTTTCAAGCAGTAAGCAATAATGGTTTTCCGAAGAAAACTTTTAATAATTTTTATATGAGTCAAAGTGGATTTCGTGTACATAAAATGACTTCGAAACCGAATGTTATAGAAGACACATTGAAATTTTATTCTAATAAAGCATCAATACCACATTCTGATGGTGAAAAACCGTGACCCGAGAGAATTCCACGGCAACCAGATCAAGCAAATGGATTTAATCCATGGGATGGTTCTGGTATTTTACCTGAGGAAAATTATTATGACTTATTTATGCAACAAGTACAAATGGGTTCTCCTTCATGTCAGTATTTATCAGATGTTCGATTAAAACTTCGAAAAATTATTAAATGAATTCTCAAATATTGTAAACGTTAAAGAAATCACTGTTATATGTAATTAGATATTTAAACAAAAAAAATTTTATCACGTTTATTTTACATAATACAAAATATAAAATAAACTAATATTATGAAATATTTAACAGATTATAAGAGAAGAGAATCTTGTTTTTTTTTCAGCATATGAACATTCAAACATTTTAATGTGCTTTTAACTGAAACTATTAATGCAAGTGATAAAAAAATTGAAATAACTGGCTTATATAGATATTTCAATTTTTTTATCACTTGCATTAATAGTTTCAGTTAAAAGCACATTAAAATGTTTGAATGTTCATATGCTGAAAAAAAAACAAGATTCTCTTCTCTTATAATCTGTTAAATATTTCATAATATTAGTTTATTTTATATTTTGTATTATGTAAAATAAACGTGATAAAATTTTTTTTGTTTAAATATCTAATTACATATAACAGTGATTTCTTTAACGTTTACAATATTTGAGAATTCATTTAATAATTTTTCGAAGTTTTAATCGAACATCTGATAAATACTGACATGAAGGAGAACTGGCTTATATAGATATTAAACTGAATATAGAAGAAGCTGTCAAGTGCCCCATAACTACTCCGAAGTGCTTCGAAACAGCTCCGGAACTGCCCCCGAACAGCTATATACTGCTTCGGAATTGCTCCCAAACAGCTATATACTGCTCCGGAACTGCTCCCGAACAGCTATATACTGCTCCGAAATGCTCTAAAATGAAGATATGGTAATTTGGAATTGGACAAAAAAAAATTCACTCTTGACAAACGGATGGAATTGTTGGTTTATTATTATTTGAACAGTCTAATTATAATGTTTTTCCTTTGGACGAATTGTCTCACTATGTTCAAGTCAAAGAAATTATTGAAAATTATTTACTAGAAAAATGAAAAATAATGATATATTAGCTTAATTTATTTAATATTTTAATTTTATATGCATCATAATAAATAACAATTATAAATAAATTATATAATAACTTAATGTATTAGATAAGATAAAAAAAATTTGTATAAATATTATAATAAATAACAGTAGTATGATTTTTTTTTCTCTATCCTAATAAAACATTATTATCTGTAACATATGTTGTTCACAAAAAAAAAACTCAATCTCACATGCATGTGAGTAGACTTTTTTCATCAATACATGAATTGTGTGAACAATCAAAGCCCAACCATTTAACTTTTACCTTTGAACCACGTTTGGCTAAAACTTTTTCTACTAAATACACATTTGGATCTTTAACTTTCTGTAATTCTTCAGCATAAAAACCACCCAAGATATTTTCATTCTGGTAATCCTTTAGTAAATATGTTCTTGGATTGGTTAGTTTTACCTCACGAATTGTGAATATTTTTGGTGTCCAAGATGGATGAAATCCACGATCAAACACTATTCTAAATTTACTTATTCTCACATGATCACCAATATCAAATTTTTGTTTTGGTCCCACCATCTTAATGTGATTGTATGAAGTATTTAAAATCAGTTTTTCGTTTCGTGTATTTACTTGCACCGGTTCATTTTAATGTGCGATGATATGAATTATTTAGTGGGTTTTGTCCTGTGTGTTTTATCAGTGGAGGTTGAAACGTAAGTCGTTACCTTGAGCATGTAAGAACCTGTTAGTTTTTGTTTGCTGTTATTACAGGAAATCCTGTGTTCGTTATCTGATGAGCGTGGGTTTTTTCCTGTGTGTATCATCGTAAGTGGTAACCTTGAACATGTCATAACCAATTAGGTTTTTTATCAAATTAGCTAGAACTGTTATCACAGACCGGTGGCCTCTTATCAAGGGGGATACATTTTCCGGTAACGTGGGCGAAAAAAATAGTATAAATTAGGTGTTCACAACCATTGAAGTATCATTGTTTTTAAATTCATTGATTTTGAGTTAATTTTTATTTACCTCATATATATAACCTAATTTATATATTTATATCATTTATAATTTGATATTAGTTGCGAAAGTGGTTTAAGTTGTAAGTGTTTAATTTTTAAAATATCATAGTGTATTAAATAGAAATATAATTGAGTTTGTTAGTAAAGATGCACGCCTACGATTAATCAATTTTACAAATGGTAAATGATGGACCTAGAGGTAGCAGCATAGAGATGGTAAAGATAGTGAAGAAGGCAATGGAAATTATCAAGACGGCAGAGGAAGCTGAGCAATTTATGGTATTCAATAAGAAAAATTTACGGTTACTCAAAAAAATTTTAATACTGAAAAAAGAAAATCCTTAACGCCTTGAAGCAAATATTGGATTGTGTTAATCATACCAGCGGCAACTTCACCAACTAAAACTGAGCCTTTTTAAACAAGGTGGTGGTGTTGTAAGAAATCAAAATCGTCATCTAATCTGGGAGTTGATTGAAACCCATCACCAGGGTAGAGTGAAGACTGGTATGATTACCAATTTGAATTATAAAGATCCATTAGTATTTTTCAACCGGGCATATCCTATGTTACAACGGCATGTACGGTTTGAGCTGGTGAAACATCCACTCAAAGTAAGTAACATTTAATAATTATAATTTAGAAAAAAAATTAATTAAATATTTTATTTTATTTTCAGGAGTATATTGTTTTTACGGGTAATTTTATTAAACCCCTTACCAAAGAGGAGGATGTTAAAAACACCAGCCAGAGAAATGTATATGATTATAAACATAAAGGAGTGGTACAACGATCGTGTTAAAAACAATCTGATGAGGAAATTTGAAGAATTTCAAGAACGGAATAGCGGTTGGGCTCTTGACATGATCGTAAATATTCGAATCCACATGAATAAGTACGCTCCGAATACAGCTGGAACATTTTGTGATCTACCATCCTCTATAAAAAAACAAAAAAGCTGTAATCAATGTCCGGAATTATGATCAACATTGTTTTCTCTGGTCAATAATGTCAGCATTATTCCCAGTTAAAAAAAATGCACAATGCTGGGATAAGTACCCGCACTATATATATAATTTAAAATATGATAGATTGCCATTCCCCATGTCTTTAGATCAAATAAAGAAATTTGAGAAGATGAACCCTCAGCTATCGATTAACGTGTACGGTTATGAAATCAACATGAAAGCTGTTGAAATATTCCCTGTATGCGTTACTTTTGGCTGTCGAGAACGGGGATAGTCACCACTTTGTTGGATAAAAAATTTGGCAAAGTTGTGTCGATCAGGTGTAAAGAGTAAAAGACATAAAATTTTCTTATGTGATCGATGTCTCAACTATTTTAAGTCAGACGCCAAACTCGAGCAGCATTATAGTACCCCACACTGTAGGGTTAATGTTTTTGAATATTTTGTGAGTAAGACCCATGATCCATTTCTATGTTTTCATGACGCTGTGGTATCAATAACGCCTCAAAATCTGCGTATACGATATATGGTACTGATTCCTTTCTTTGAAAATTTTTATACTCAATGAACCGCTCTTCATCAGTTTCAGGCATTCGCACCTGCACTGCCTCTTTTTCACCACACTCTTCTGATGAAAAAGAGGCAGTGCAGGTGCGAATGCCTGAAACTGATGAAGAGCGGTTCATTGAGTATAAAAATTTTCAAAGAAAGGAATCAGTGCCATATATCGTATACGCAGATTTTGAGGCGTTATTGATACCACAGCGTCATGAAAACATAGAAATGGATCATGGGTCTTACTCACAAAATATTCAAAAACATTAACCCTACAGTGTGGGGTACTATGTCCAAACCAATCCTTTTATAAGGCGTACTGTGGTGTTGATTGTGTAAAATGGTTTTTCATTGAACATCAACAGGTTGCGTATACAGTTGATAGATAGATTTAAGCATATCGAACCAATGATTCCACTCACCATCGAAAAAGAACTGGAATTTATGTCAGGAGAAAAATGTCATATTTGTAATAGAGATTTTACACCTGAGCATATCCGCGTACATAATTATTCACACAGAACAGGATTCTATAGAGGCTCGGCAGACCAATCTTGTAATTTGAATTACGACGAGTCAAAAGTTATACCTGTTGTGATGCACAATTTTAGCGGATATGATTCACATTTCATTATTGAAACTCTGCTGATGGAATTCGATGGTCATGTTGATGTGTTGCCCATCAACAAGGAAAAATACAACAGTTTCACCGAACATGTTTTGAACATGCAATGGAGATTCATCGACTCCTATCGATTTTTGGCAGACAAGTTAGAGAATCTAACCTCAACCTCTTCCTACTGGTAATTTTAAGTGGGTCAAACCACCAAACGTTATGGATATTAACGATGATTCACCAGTAGGTAATTTATTTGAAGTGGACCTGGAAATACCCCAATATCTACATAATTACTCTAGAAATTTACCACCATTCCCAGAGACATCTAAACCACCTGGATCAAAACAAAAATACTTACTCAAATCTCTCTTCAATAAAACCAGATATGTCGTGCACTATAGAAATTTAAAATTATACATACAACTTGGTGTTAAAGTGACACACTACCATCGTGCTCTTCAATTCGATCAATCCACATGGTTGATTTCAACACCATATATTGATTTCAACACCGAAAAGCGTAAGAATGCATCAAATGAGTTTGAAAAGTTCCTATTCAAACTCATAGTTAATGCCACTTTCGGTAAGACCATGGAAAATGTGAGAAAATACCGAGTAGTGTACATACGGAAAAATTGGGATGGTAAACATGGTGTGAAAAAATTAATTGCCAAAACAAATTTTCATAGTATGATGGTGCTCGACAATGACGTCAGTATCGTGGAACTAAAAAAGACGAACATATTTTTCAATAAGCCAATTTACATCGGTTTCACCATCTTGGATGTATCAAAAACATATGTATATGATTTCCATTACAACTACATGTACTGCATGCGCGGTATGGTCGTGAAAATGTGAAGCAGTTGTATACAGACACCGACAGTCTAATCTATGATATATCCAATACTGACGTCTATGAGGTTATGAAGCAGGATATTGATCGTTTCAATACTGCTGACTATGCACCCGATAACATCTATGGTATACCGCTTCGCAATAAGAAAGGGCTTTAATGTCCGATGAAAATAGTGGTGAAGTTATGTTGGAGTTTGTCGGATTGGGAAGCAAAATGTATGCTATTCGGGTGCAAAACAAAAAAGAGACTAAGCGATCCAAGGGTCTTAAGAAGTCAGCAATTCGAAAACTAACGTTTGACGATTACAAAAGATGCCTGAATGAGAATCGGAATTCATACCATGTTCAACAAAATATTCGATTGAAGCGCCACAAAATTCACATCATTAAACAGCAGAAAGTGGGCTTATCACCATATGACCAGAAGCGGTTCATCATGTTGAATTCAACAGAAACGATACCGTGGGGTCATTACAGTATTTTACAACGTTGACGTGCTTTTTCCACCACTACTGCAGAAAGAGAGATCCGTTATTAATAATTGTTTTCGAAAAAAAATTGGTTAGTGTTAGATACACAATGCAAGACTTTAGTAAGGGTGTGGTAATAGCCATTCAACAGAATAGCAGTCTAAATAAAATTTAAAAAATATTATCATACAATTATAAAAAAATGATTAATATGGCTATTAAATGCGGTCGACCTGAAACTTTGAATTACCTTATTGCGATGGTTGAGCAAATGGGATTAAATGTCAAATTTTCACCATCTGCTAACAGTGAAGACATGCAGATTTGGAAATGGATCTTAGACAATATCGACTCGGACCAAACGGATGGAATAATGGGTCTATCATTGTTCGAACAATCTTATTACAATGTCTTCACATCACATGATTTATTTTATTACATTAATTTGAAACAAATTCTTGAAATTTTTTTGATGGAGATGGTGATGGTGATGATGATGATAGTGATGAAGAGTATCATGCAAATACATGATTTTGTAAAACATCAAGAAATAAAATTTTTTGTGTATTTAAAAAATATTAACATGTATAAATTACATTTATACTTGTACATATAAACCTCTCTTCAATGCACTCCTTTTTTGTTGAATACACTGAATAATGGTTTATGCTCTTTCATTATCCTTTTAAATTTTTCATTGTAAAATTCAGTACCATTATCTGTTTGTAGGTTTTTCGGTGTAAGATCTTTTATAATCTGCTCTATAGCAGTAACAACATCCACATTGTTTTTAGACTTTAATGGAATACCCCAACTGTATTTGGAGAAACAATCAATTACAGTCAATATATATTTAAAGTTGGTATTCTGTCTAGCGTACGGTATCATCTCTATCAAGTCAGCCTGATACATATCATTTATTCCTTTTAGGATTACCCTTCTCTTGAAATTGCGGCGAGCAAATTTTTGTAACTCGTTCACAACAATTTGTTTTTTATTCATTTAGTAATTTATATTGTAAACTGATAGTAACATATAAAAACAGAGATTCTCCTAGTGTATACGCTTTATCTTTAGGTAGACCAAACTGTAAACGATCAGGGGGTTTAATTTTAATAGATTGATTTCTATTCACAGTGACACCATTAATAAGGAATACACAGTACGATGGTGTAATGTTAAAATGATGTATTTTCGCTGACATCGGAAATTCGAATAAAAAAAAAGTTTTATTTGCATCTTTTAAATACCAAGATTGGTTAGTGGCTGCAACATCATAAAATTGTGTAGGCAACGCATTCCGTATTGATATTAGAAAATATCCAGTTAATTTTTTCAAACTTTTGTTAAACAATTCAGCGTGATCATTAATTTTATGACGCACATGTGTAGTTAGTGTATACAAGCCCACGGCATCCGTTGAATATTCCAGACTAGCTACATTAGATATCCATTTATTTTTTCCATCAAAATATGACTCAGATACATTTGTTGATAAACACTTTGTTTCAAGACTTTGCAAGTTCACCGCATCATGTATGTCTATAGGATTTTGTACATCTATATATCGCTTGAATTTTGCATCTAAGTTATCTAACCTTGAATTTGTCCTGAGGAATCATAATTACGCTTATGAGCATTAGTAGATCTTACAATTTCCATTTACTTGTTCAGTATAATCTTCTTCAGTATAATTTTCAGATGAATTTTTTATTAAAACTTCATATAAACCAAAAGTTCCATTATACCACTTTTCACCAACTTGTATATCATTATGGTTAATGTAAACAGAACTATTACCTATACACAATTTATCTGCATTATTATTATAACGCTATCCATAATAAATATCAATGAGTTTACCATCTTTATTAGAAAATATATCATAAATGTATTTACCGACAATTTTACCATACATATCAGTGAAATAATGACGTGCGTGGTGTACATTTTCTTCTGAATATATAATATCCCTAAATACATCATCGGGACTGCGTGTGCCTTCATCTATGTATTCAATTGAATGACTAGAGTGGTAAGTGATAGTATTTTTACCAGCTTTAAATAAATTTTTTTTCATAATTGGTGTGTTAGGTAATTGTTCTTCTTGGTTCATTCCTTCCTTAATTGGTATATACGGTAATTGTTCTTCATGCTTCAACTTCACCTCTTGTTTTTCCACCAGTTTATTCAACGGCTCAGTTAAATAGGCTTAAATGTCTTCTCTAGGGTAAAAGTGGATACTTGTTCACCTGCCTTGAGTGTATTATACTTTTTACGTATAGCATTACTCAATTCAACCAACTCTTTCTTTGTATTGATCATGTTATCTCATCAAAATACACAACTTAAATGACTATAATCGTTATAGACATATGTTAATAAAAGGGCTTAGAATAAATAATTTAATAATTTGATGTTTAAATACTTAGTTTTTTTTATTGATTATCATATAAAATATTAAAACATAGTTTTATTTTAAAAATAAATTCAAAAAATAATTTAAATTGGATGTTGAACAGTGATTATTATGTAAGAAACAAAGTGCTTTCGAACTGACATTATTCTTATGAAATGGAATTCCACCTTCTAAAGTTTCAATATGTACGGCCTTTGTTGATTTTGGTGTCAGTTTTTCAATCCTTAATTTTTTCTCATACAGAAGATGGGCTATTCCATTTTCCCTTACAGTATACAGTATTGTTGTGAACAATGTATGATAAAACCTTTGATAGTTCTCCATAATCGGTAGATCCCTGATTCCAATTTAGACCATAATAATTTTTAGTCAACCAGCACACTACCTTTTTATCGGAATCACTTAAAGCGTTGAATGTAAATGGTGGTTTAAATGTATAATGACCAAAATGATTTCCATTCGTATCCACAAAACTGAGTTTCTTAACAATGAACTCATTGTTAACTTAAAATCCTTGTATGTCCACTATGTACGCCATCTTAAAGCACTTTGTTTACAATATTTGTGAGTGGGTTATATTTAAATAATCGATCCACTGCTGTTGATTTAAGTGATTCAGGATGGTTTGAACAATCAATAACAAATAAAGGTGCATTCTCTATAAATTCATTTTTACCTAACAGCTATAGATCGATTATAGTAGGATTTCTGGAATCAACAATACATATCATATCGGATTGCTGTTTGTTTTTTCCGAAAATTAAGATTTAAATTTGCGTATGGATAAACTTCACCATTTAAATAGACTTTCATGTTCGCAATATTACAATTATCAAAATGGCTGGAAGCTTTCAAAATATTCCTATCACGATCTGTTTGGAAGCATACCACACCATAGTCAGGACACTCTGAACTAGTCTTGACTCACCATACTTGCTTATCAGTTGTATTTCTGGGATAGTTAAGCATTCCAATGATCTAAACCATAAATTAACATCAGCATTTCGATTTACTACATTATCTAGTTTTATGCGCATGTCATCAGAAACTTTTACTAATGGAACGCACCATTCTAATTTACTAATAGTAATTTAAGGTTTAACTGTTGCGATTGTTGAAGTTACACAATTGATATCATCATTTGCATGAATATTAAGTTCTTGTTTCATGTTTACCAGAATTCTAGGATAATCTTCAAAGAAACCCATATATATTTTCAGTGGTATACGAACATTGAATAAACCTCCGGCATCTTTATTGAATTCATCACCAAATCCAGCATTGAGTAACGCTTTACTCTGATTTTCATTTAATGTTAAGTACTTTTTTAAAGTGCTTACAATACCAACATTATTAGTATGGTCGATTACTTGACCACCAATTTCATAACGAATTTCTTGGAACATAAATGATATAGCGTTCGATATGAGTTGTGCTTTATTTTCAGGATCGTTAGGTCTTTACCTTCAATATTTAAAACACTCTCACATGGTATTGTATATAAATCTTGTGACTGAATGGAAGTTCTAATCTCATCACTGGGCTCAAATTTTGTTGAATTATACGCTTGATGATTGTGATATTCTAGTCCTGTAATCGTATTATCATACGATTACAGGTACGTTGGTTACATCTAAAATTTCTGTCATGTTTCTTTTTTTTAAGACAAGCTAAAAATAGTGGAACCCATTGGACGGCATATAAAAAATTAAATAAGAATGTTATCTATTTCGATAGCTTTGGTAACCTTCAGCCACCGCAAGAGTTAATTAAATACTTTAAAGGATGTGATATCCAGTGTAATTTTAATCAAAAACAAAAATTCGATACAAAAGTATGTGGATATTTATGTTTAGAATTTTTGTTGGATAAATAAACAAACACATGTTAAAAACTTATCATTTATCAATATGTCGTTCATGCTTACGTTCACAGGTAATAGCTCTGTTTTATCAACAGACTACTTTCCACCCATAGAGTTAGATAAAAATTCAAATCATGAAATGGGCTCGTAGATTTGCAAACATGTCATGCAAATCCAAATGTTGATATAACAAATAATAAATTTTATTATGATGATGATGATAAGGTAATTGAAGTACCTGTTGGATCGATGAAATTGATGACATTTCACGCTATTTAAGTCGTTCTCTAAATGGAAAAGCAACTAATCATTTGCATTTCAACACAAACACCCGTAAATGTGAAATATAGTGCACAAAAATGATAAATTTTGAACCATTGCACTCAATTGGTGCGATGTTGGGTTTCAAAAATAAAAAACTCAGTGCAGAGTGTAGACATATCAATGTTAACATTCTCTCTGTAGAGACAATATATGTTATTTGAAATATTATAAGTGGTTCATATCATAACAATCAAATCAATCACACTACTTTTCATTTCTGGTTAAATTTACCTCCAGGTTATAAAATTGTAGTGAACCCCACTAATGTAATCTATTTACCCATCAATTGTCAAACCATTAACAACATTACGCTCTCTTTGGTTGATCAATCTGGTAAATTAGTTAACTTTAGAGGGGAAATATATAACTATTGGACTGCATCTGAAAATTGTATAATGGGTTTTGTATTTACCCTACCCGTTACATCGGAGGTAGTGTTTCAACAAACCGTCAGATAAATCAGTTCTATCAGACAACAATAGAATAAAGCATAAAAATCGAAACCGATTACAACATAACAATCGAACCCGACTATCACTCATTAATTGGAAAT